>DWJZ01003002.1:0-18010 GCA_018249125.1 Asbolis capucinus
AGTCGATGAAATGAAAATGTGTCATGAAAAAAGGACTTTTTATATTCACAACCTTCATAACTATGGTTGGTGCAAATTAAATCTGGATTTTTTCTATATAAACTTCTCAATCTTGTATGGAATAAATTTCAGATGCAATTTGCACCGAGTATAGGTTAGGTTAGGTTCTAAATTTAAAGGTCCATCCCTTGGGATATCTATTTCTCTCAACTCAAATGTATCTCATTCTCACAACTAATTTTTTTTTAACAATTGTGGCATGTTAAAGCATTTTGTTTTCCAGAAACGCAGTCTATAAGGTTTTATAAAAATATTAAATGGAATATGTACATAGTATATTTTTTTTCAGATGTTGACTTCAACTTCCCTGGTCAGAAACCATTGTTCAAACAGGTGGACTTTGGTATCGATCTTAACTCTCGAGTAGCCATCGTCGGACCTAACGGAGTGGGCAAGTCTACCTTCCTCAAGCTGCTGGTCGGAGAACTTAGTCCTATTAGAGGAGAACTCATCAGGAATCATAGATTGGTAAGAAACAAAATATTCAAAAGGCACATTAGAAGCTACATATTCTATATTGGATAGCGATTTAAGTAACCATTAAATGACTCTGAGTGTGCCAATTAGGGAGAACAAAAAATTATACTTAAAATTTATCTCTTTTTTTTTTGGAGTATTCATTCTAAAATATTGTAATAATTGTATTGTGAATAGTGAAGCTCTTATAAAAATAAATTGCTGTATTTGAACTGCTTTTCGAAAAAGCTATTTAATTAAAATTAAACTGGATATAATTTTAATTTCTCATTCGAATAAAAAGTGACGAGTTTGTTTAATGAAAGCTGATTCGGTGATTTTTGAGGTTGTAATAGTTAGTAATATCAAGTTTATCACAGACCAGAAATTAACCTCGCTTTGCTTCGGAAGAAGAGTTGTTGGGTGGTTTTAGAGTTGTTCTACTAATTTCAACCTATTATCCCCCGAGAAAAAAAAGGTTTTAAGGATACAAAGTATCCTATAACCATTCTTTTCACATAGACAGACGGATAGAAAGATCAATCCAAAGAAAATTGTTTTGCTCTGTATCGATAACAATGTCTGAATTATATATTTCAAATAATACTTGATGTACAGAATTGAACCCATTACAGTTTTGTTATTAGTATAGATTGTAGGTCCACTTGATTTTGATACCTAAATATTTTCAAAATGACTCAACTACTGTCAAATTTGATGATTAATGATTATTTTTGTGGGACTGAATTTTAGGATACCGATTTTGATAATTTTCTTGGGTTTTATGCTTATAGCAAACAATAATAGGGTTGTGGAAGAATTCCAACTGTCTTTTATATTATTTAGTATTTTATTTATTTGCACAAATAAAACCATTCAAATATAATAATTCTACAGAGAATCGGTCGTTTCGACCAACACTCCGGCGAGCATCTCACTGCTGAGGAGTCTCCTGTGGAGTACCTGCAGCGGCTGTTCGGGCTGCAGTACGAGAAGGCTCGCAAGGCGCTGGGGACGTTTGGCCTCGCAGGGCACGCCCACACCATCAAGATGAAGGACCTGTCTGGAGGACAGAAGGCCAGGGTGGCGCTCGCTGAACTGACACTCATGGCGCCCGATGTTGTTATATTGGTATGTCATGTTTTTTGTTATGATAAGGAATAGGAATATTAAAATAAGATATTAGGTTTTTTATTAATATTGGATATGCAAGTACGGAAGTAAATTTGTATTCACAATTGAAAATATAGTACAGCCTAAGAATAATTTTATTATAAATTATTAATTTACAAAAAAAAAAACACCTTCAAATTACATTGACAAGATATAAAATAAGAACGTAATTAAAGTATATTGAATAAAAATGCACCAAATTTGATGAAATCTTAACTAAATATGCATTATTACTGACAACTTAAAAACTACTAATCCGATGTTGCTCAAATTTTAATAGACCTCATGACAAATACTAGCATCAATAAAGAATCTTTAAAATCAAAACACATTGAAGTTATGAGGTACATAAAAAAGATTTAGGATTACTAGTGGATTTCACTGAGTGCGCCCCATTTCGCCTTTATTTTTTATTATGAAAAAAAAATCTTTATGATTTATATTTATAATATCATAGCTACATATATCACTTTGTTTGTGCAAATAATTACACTGTATAGGTTTAATTTGTGTAAAATAATATATTTTTTTAATTTAATAATATATTTCTTTAATTCTTTCTTTCTTTTTCTTTCTTCAAATTTGAATTGAGAATTTTTTGAAATCGGTTAAATAAGATTAAACACTGACGTTATATGAAACCAGGACGAGCCAACGAACAACCTGGACATTGAGAGTATCGACGCGCTGGCCGAGGCCATCAACCAGTACAAGGGCGGCGTGGTCATCGTGTCACACGACGAGCGGCTCATACGAGAGACTGACTGCGCGCTCTACGTCATCGAGGACCAGACCATCAATGAGGTATGTGCCGCTGTAGCGAGGACTGCACGTTATACTATACGGGTACTCACGATTATCCTGAACTGTGCACGTTGTACTATACGGGTACTTGCGATATACTGTCTAAGACACGTGCCTGTTTTCTAAGATATAGTTATATAAAATTATTCTATAGTTTTCTTTCTTTTTAATATGTTGTAATATTATTTAAGGTGGACGGTGACTTCGACGATTACCGTAAGGAGTTGCTGGAGAGTCTCGGGGAGACCATCAACTCTCCTTCCATCATCGCCAACGCCGCTGTACAGCAGTAGAACATACCGATTGTCGTAGAAGATGGTCTGTCGATGGTATACTACAGTCACAGCCGATACTAGGTGTAGCAGTAATGTTGATATGTGACGTCATCGGCAAACTATAGTCTGTTTTTTTTTATCTTGACTCTAGAAATTTCCCTCGTTTTCTACTATCCAATAATCTTTCTCGTCATATAACATACACAATTGTGTCTAAATTGGTACTAGAAGATAGATCGTGTTTAATTTTCAAGATGGCGCGAGATGAGAAAAACAGACTATACAATACACTTTTCAAATTAAATTATGTTCCCGAAATGTATTATTTTAAACGGCATTGTAAAATCTAGTCGCCGCCTTTGATTGTTAAAAAAATGTGCTAATTTGTCATTTAAGTCATTTTTGTAGCACTTATTTTAAATTCTTTCTGATTTCAAAAACACACAAATAAAAAACTATAGCAGAGTTCTTAGTTGAGAAGGAAAGCATTTTTGTAACAAATAAAATGTCGATGTACCAACCATACATGTACATGTGTACCAACCATACATGAGCATACATACATACATGTATGGTTGGTACATCGATATTTTATTTGTTACAAGAGTGATTTCTTTCTCAACTAACGATTTTTTTTATGTAAATGTGTGAAAAATTTAATTATTTAATGTATTTATAGATTTTTCAAATGTTTCTAGCATGAAACCCTGATTTTTCATTCAGTAATAATCCACAAGTGCCTGCCTGACAGTGCTGTTTGTAATAACGTCAAGGCTGATTATGGACAATGAAAATACTTAAATATAAAAAAAAATAGATTTTTTTGTTTTCATCGCATATTAAGAACATATTTCATATCATTCAAGGTTAATGTTAATGATTCGATATTTGAATGAATTAGTATATAGTTATTTTCGGTGTATTTTTTTTTCACTTCATTTAAAGAATTTTTCATTTTGCACTTTCAATTGCATCTAAGATCAGTATCGTCTTCCGTAATATTTTTCCTTACAAACTTTGTATGTTTATATAAATCTTGTATATATGTATAACCTTAAAATGGTCCTTATAAAGAAAATGTTACGAATATGATTTCGTTAATTTATTTTTTCACGTACGCACAATAAAATGTTTGAAAGGTTTTCATTACGAAATTGTTTGTTTTTCTTTCACGTCAAACCGTTTTTAACTGTCAGCGTACTCACGATATATGATTCACCAATATTTATGGAAGTTGTATGAGTCTGCGATCGACGATAGTTGTGACCAAGGCTCATGTAACTGGTTGTAAATATCGGTTTTATTTATATTAATCGTGAGTACCCTTGTTGAAAATGTTTAGTTTCAACGATTATTCTAGTTGAACGATATATACGAATATGATTTCTTATGTTTAAAATATCATTATTTTACACAATAGGTACATATATCATTAAGATAATTAGATAGACAATTTTTTCAATTACATTCGAATCTTATAAATAAATATTTAAATTGTAACTGATTAAAGTATAATTGAATTTGTATGTAATATTATTTATGGAATAAATTTTGTTACAAAAAGTAATTATGTTTTATTTCGGTCCACTAAGTCCTAGATCTTAAATCTGCTGATTTAAGTATAACAGCGAAATAACGAGACTATAGAATCTGTACGAACGACTCACCCACCGTGAGGCCTTCACCCACCATTGGGTAACCGAATAAATAATTATAAAATAAAATTAATAATAATATAAATAAATATTTTTTTTCATTATATGCTTTAATTAAAGTAAAATCTATCATATCAATTTGTAATGTACATATATACCGGGTGAGTTGTCATTTTACTCTTAACGTAAAGGACTTTCCATATCAGATAAAAGTTTATTGATATCTCTAATAGTTACGGAATAATCGCCTGTGCACACTTAACGATTACACTCGGTATATACATATGTAATGGGTAAAACTTCTTTTTTTGCTAAATAAAAGGCTTTATTATTATTAAGAAGCAATTTGAGTAATCATTAACGAATCTGTAGACGTTATTTAGTCTACTAATTATAAATAAATGAGTAAAAATATCTTTGTACAACTCAACCATGGCAATCCGACCCCAGACTAAGTGTTAGCTTGTACTATGGTGATCAGAAAACTGATAAATATACATATATATTTTTAAATACTTATATAGATATTTACACCCAGACATACCGAACAAACATTCCTGTTCATCACAGAAAAGTTTGAACTGGGTAGGAATCGAAGCCACGACCTTCGGCGTAACAGTCAGGTTCACTAATCACTAGGCCAACCGGCCTGTCAAGTTGTAAACTACAGGCGCACCATATTCACACAGGCGCTCATTGCTGGAGCAAGGGTAGTGCTAGCAATTGAAGTCGCATTCCCAACGAGATTGGTCTCGTCTACAGTAATGACAAATTGGTAATTCTATTCATAATAGAATTACGGCCGGCCTTACAACAGCTTGTCACCGCTGCCATTTTGATATAGTATACTGTTGGTACGACTTGCGGCCTTTACAGCCACCACCGTCGGCTGCGGTTCTAACAATCTTTATTTTCTCTCATTTTTAGTACCTGATAAGATAGTTCGGTGTTTATAAATTGATAATTGTCAATCAACAAAGGTGCTTACACGATTTTGTAATATCCCCTAAAATACAGGAAAACTCATTTTCACAAAAAATAAAGTATGGTAAGCCTATCATTAGAAACAAATACTCGTGATGTATACGAAAGGAAATGGTCGTATTGCCGTAAAATTGTGCAAAAAATTTGGAGTTATTTGAAACGTAAAGATTGAGTAATTTTACTAGTTAAGTCACGACTCGGAGCAGTTTACTTGTTGTGAGCATTTTCAATATATTCTAAGGGTATTTAGTCCCTGTCGTAATGACAATGAGCATTTTGAATGTCACGCGATCAATCATTAGTCGGTCGTGAGGTAGCGGCGAGGCGGCGAGGCGCGGTTCCGCCGGCCCGTGCCGCCGCGGTGTACGCCGTACTATTTACGTACCTTTCATTAGTTCTAAGAAGCAAACCCGCGAGGAAGTGACGAGGTTTTTGTATCGGAAACAGCATTTGTTCCTTTTTTATACTGTCTCTGTGCAATGGACGATGTATTTCCATGTATCCTTGCTTTTATATCGTTAAAATGAGCGGTCGTAAACGAACCCCGTGCCGAGCCGCGGCAGGTGTGTAAGCAGCTTAACGACCCGCTCTGTACTCTGTCTCAAACAAACTGTAGAGAGCAAGTTAAGCACAGCGCTTCAACAATTTAACATACAATGTACAATTATTTCATTAAGTTTCTTCTTGGGTTTTTCTAAATTTTTAAATCTAAGCAAAGCATCATTTACATGCGTCAAGTTTTTTTGTTAGAAGTCCAAAATTAAAGATGTTCGTGCGCTAAGCGATCGAATAGCTTTACGTGCCGTCCAAAGCACGTAACAACGGTGAACCAACTTATCGACCGCGCCCGCTGGTGTTTAAATTAGATGCTATGTACATATATGTATGTCCCTATATGTCATGAAATATATACCTACATAGCGACTTTTTACATAAACTTATAAACATATTAGTTGTTTGGACATCATTATTTGTAATGATTGTTTCGTAACTAGTACATACTGTCGTTTGAATGAATTGTTAGGCAGCACCTTGTAACTGTAATGGTTAACGAACTGACGGTAACGTTACTGCCGTCCAGCGGTTGTTGTAAAATATGAACTTATTAACGCGTTAAGAGATTCAATGCATTAACTGATATACTAGTAGTTCCTGTGAAATATTATTAAAACTCCGGTTTGTCTGTATGTTTGTGAAAGTTACTCTTAGGAATGGCTACGCCGATGTGGATGGGGTTTGAACTAAAATGTTGTAATGTAGCTTGGATATGTTTTAAAGCGTAGTATGTAGTAACATAGTAGTATGTTTTAAAGTGTATGTTGATCTATAAGCTAGTTGACTTCGCCGACAGATCATTTCAACGAAGATCTCCTGGTGGCAGCCTTGTCGTTGTTCACTATTTTAAACATATTTTCAACACAAACAACTATGCTTTTAAGAAACCATTGTAGCCGCTTCCGAGTCCAGCACGGCGTGGCGGCGCCCCGGCACCCGCAGTCGCGTAAATAGCGAATAGAAATCGACAGCTAAAATCAAATGAGGCCACGAATAAACACATGTTTTCTTTGTTTAGACTTGGCAGTTCCTTTATTCGGCTTTCAGGGGGAATTATATTGAGTTACGGTCCAAGTGCAGCCCATTCCGTGCGGTATGTGGCTCGCGGCGCGTCCACATCCGTCAGGGAGCGTGCGCCGCGTCGCAATTATTGTTCTGACCATTTAAACTATGCCAATCAATGGGTACTACTAATGAACGCAGTAACCAACATAAACAAATATTGCGTTTGACAGCAACGGAGGCGTTCTTTGGACTCCATCCCTCACATTGTACGAGGAGACCCGAGCCTGGTAGGAGGACAGTTGTGAGTTCCGAAGTCGAAGGCAGCGGGAGTATGCTCTAGAGTCTGTAGACCATGGAATAGTTGACCATTCATGGATTGAACCCATTACCATGCTAAGTTGTGATTAATTCTAACAAAGTATTTAATTTCCACGTAAAGATGACATCTGGTTGGTCGACATTAATATGTATAGCGGAAGATCAAATGGACGGATTAAAAGTGAGTACAGGCAGGCAGGTGCAGGTGAAGAATACGGACAATACAATGTTTTCCTGTGTACGTGCTCGTATTATACAAGTGCAGGGCTCAGATGCTGTGATGTATATTATCAGAGGCACGTTGTTTTACATAACGTCTTCTAGAAACTCACGTCGGTATCAACTTTACTATATATTATAAAATAAAATCCCCTAGCTACGTCTGTCTATTCGCGATAAACTCAAAATACATTGAACGAATTATCATGCGGTATTCCCCAAGAGATAAAACGATTCCCAAGATAGGTTTTAGTGTATAATGTGTTTCGTAATGTTGTACATATGTTTCTTAGTTCAAATAAATTACAATAAAACTTTAAAAGTAACAAATTTATTTTTCTAGAGCTATTCGTAGCTGTTAAGATGACTTAATTATTTATATATTATGATAGATTTTTAAGTTTCTTCCCGTTTATTGTTTGCACTAACATGTACATTCTGTAACAATACTATTCCACCTGCCAATTTCGTCCAAATCATTTTAGTGTGAAAAGGTAACAGATAGACAGAGTTTATACTCAGACAGAGATAGTTTCGCGTTTATAATATGTATAAGGATTGAAAATAGAAACCTATTGACAGACGAACGGACAGTGAAGTTTTGTGAATGAGTTCCCGTAGACAATGATTTATGCACAACTGCAAAACGGTTATTGCTAAATTAAAAGAAAATGTAACACATATGAATGTACCGCGCAACGTAACATTTACGTAAAGGGATTATATATGGACTGTACACCGCCTGTTATTGTTGCCAACAAATACATATTCATAACCGGTCGGTCGGTGTGCTGTGGAGGCCCGAGCGACCGCCAGACCGCGGAGCGTGGACACTGCCTCGGCGCTGCGCACGGGACCAACTACCTACAGTTGCTAACATCATTTACTTTAAAGTATTTTTAGGTTTCAAAAGGAAAATAAACGGTTACTATTTAACAAAAATGAACAGTATCTATTATTTTATATTTAAAAGTGCTTCCTGCACAACTTACCGATTACCTTAGACACTTGGATATGCGTTTTGGTACCTAATTGTGAAAACGGTGCTAAAAACAATATTTTGTTGAGTTTTTGTACATTAGTAATAAGTATAGTTAAGTATATAACAGTATAATACTGTTTCTAACGGTATAGTCGGCAACCCTATCCGTACGGCGTACGGCAAACGGCTCGTACGGTCTGTACGGCATTATTTTTCATTAATAACGGTCGGGGCGGCGCGCGCCATCGTTTTTGCAACTCTCCGGAGAACTATTGTCTTACTTGTCTGTTGCTTGATTCACCATTTAATATCTGCTTTATTTTAATCTATCGGATAGTGAATAATCGATGACTATTATGATTTATAATTGAATGAGAGCATATTGAATGTTATAGTATTTTAAATTCTGTCTTTTCAACTATTTATGTTTATAGCTTTGTATTAATAGTTCTCATTAAAGTTATTTTTAACGAATAAAAGTAGCTGTAAGACTGATCTCTTTCTGAAAATAAATTTAATGAACAGTACTAAGTAAAAATAGATACAAAATTTAAACTTGACATAATTTTGTGAGTCGTGTGTTTAAGTAAATATGCTGCAGTATCTGTAGTTATGTACATAAGCTTGTACATATTGTATATACGAAATAAAAAAATATTTTCCGTTACGTACAATTAGAGTCAAGAAAAGTAGTCCAAGTTGCAAACTCTTATCATATACTGTGATGGAGACAATCTATAAATTAATTGGAAGCATGAACATAAAACACTCTGAAACTTGATTTGTATTAATATGTTGATTTACGTCGTGGGTTACAGTGTACGACATATGTACAGTACACTCATGTAAAGAACAGAGGACATGTGACGGAGGAGCTTGTTGTTTGATTGGTGCTGGAGAGCTGTACTATGAGTGTTGCGCTGGGGGCGACTTGTGCTACACTGCAATTTAGTTTCGGGAGCTAAGATTTCCAAAATAATGTATATGTTACACACTCGGTATGAGTGCACTGGGAATCCCTGTTGCAGGTAGCAACAAATGGCAAGGTTACGATACAAATCGAGCCGAACTCAGTGGGGAACTCTCAGCAGCAAACGCTTCAGCAAAAAAGCTTACCTATCATTAGGACCTGTATTTTTTGCAAAATAGAACTGAAATATCTAAAATCCTTACGTCACCTGTACAACACCACACTAACTGTACAGGTGATATAAATTAATATTGTACGTGTTACGAGCAACATAACGACTCCTCAGGCTGTTCATGCTCGGGTGCGTACGGACAAAAAGATTGAATCTGCAAAATTCTAATAAGCATTCTAAGTGTAAAGAAAGTCAAGTTTCCACGCATGCATATGTATGCTACGTGTGAGTTAGACCAGATCGACGGAGCGAGACGACGCTATGTTGTGGTGTGCTGCACTACACGTTAGATGGGATCAACGTGTTCTGCGTGTACCTGCCGCAGTCAACTCATTATTGAACACGGGTTCTACTCTTGACTGAGTGGGCCGCGAACATACTCCGCCACGCTGCTCCTATGTGGATTGATAGAGGAGTTAGTGGTCAGGGTCGGAAGTTTTGTTTAGGACTCTCAAAGGCTATCTATCTATAGCAACCGGGATTGACGACTTTTCTTACTCTACGAAGGACAAAAGCGTTCATGAAATTTTGACCACTAGCGATCCTATCGACCGGTTCACATTTTTTTTTACAAAGATCATAAGAATTGTATCCCGTAGCTCTTAACTCGTGGAGTGTTAGAGACAGTATTGTAAATGACAGAGGACAATTGTCTTGTTAGCCCATACGGAACAAACGGATATGCAATCGTCAATGAGCACGCTGTGCGCGTCACAAATGGCTTCCGGCACACTGACGACCATTACATTAGTATCTGATAATTGATGGGCGGTGTAACTTAGCTCTTACGTACTAAACCCGTCAGTCGTCCACACGGCAGAGCTGGCGAGGGGGGCAGCCCCTATCTAGTATTATATTAAAATAATGGAGCTTGCCTCCTCCTCCTCCATCACCTAGTTACCTAACGCCCGTGAGCAACAAGTGCCTTCAGAAGTAAAGTATTTGGCTCACTTCATGCTAGACTCCTAGAAAGCGGAAGAATTTGTTCTAAATCGCAGATTGAGCAGAACGCGATAATGACAGGTATCATTAGTTTTTACATCACGTTGGTTTTAGGCTGCGCTTTCTAAAGAGATGCGTGGGAAGTAACGCACTGTTTTTCATAATAAGTGACTGGTTGGCAAGTGAGGCGAATTACCTGTGGGTGGCGCTACGTTATTTTTAAACTATGTGATCCGCCGGAGATTCTCAGTTGAATACGTAGTCGTGAAGGGCGAATTATTGAATTTAAACTCTGCAATAAAGCTTTTTGTGACATATTTTTTGTCAAATGCCGAATTTTGCAACGTGCTTCCAAGGTCAGTAAACGCTACGAAGGTATAAATGTGAAATTATTGCGAAATGAACGAGATCAAAAAGTTTTTATGTTATTTAGCCATAGACAGAGTTGAAGTATGGCCCGCTATCGCGGCAAGGTTTCGACATTCAAATTGAACGTTCGGTCGTCGGACCGAGCACCGAGCGTGTCGCCACTTTCGACGTCTATTAAAGGACCCGTCCTGTTAAAATTGCTTCCGGTTTCCATAATACGCGGTTTCCTTTCCTAGCAACTGGTGCAGTACCAAATATATTACCGTTTCATTTTAATAGCCGCGCCCATTATAAAATCGATGGAACACGAGAACCTGTTCAATGTAACCGCTCTACGTACATATTGTGTGTCATTCCTATTAGTATTATAGTATGATGTTTTTGTTGTTAACGTACAGTTATGTGTTGTAGCTTTTCTATTTGTTATGTTGGAAACCATGTCCCTACATTACTAAGCTAATTAAGACTGGTATATCAAGAAGTATGCGACTGAGGTAATAAGGAAACCATTAAACATTATCCATCATAAAAAACCAGTTAAATTCAAACATTCATGATAAAATGATTAATGAATTATTAATTGATACGATGAATAAAGCGAATTAACAAAGTGAACCCATTAAGAGACAACACAGATATATCGGCTTTCACTTGACGTCCGAGGACCAATTAACGTCGAGTATCATTATTAATTATTGATACTGTGAGTGTTTGTCGCGGCCGCACTGAACGAGTGAATGAATGAACGACTAACTAATTTAGAAACATGTCTTATTGCTTTGTCAGGTTTTTACCTAGCCTCTTAACTTTCCACGCAGTGCATTGAACTATTCAGAATAAGACGTGTACAATTTGCGGGAAGCGATTATCCATAACCCAGCAATAGACAAAATATTAGCAAGTCAAATAAAACACTGAGCTTCATCTTAATTTAGTGTAAGCCATATTTGTTGAGCCATAAAATAGAAACGGTTTATTGCATTTGCGTACATTTTATGCCAATCTTATGTGGTTACGTTCGTAAGTGTTCTTTTCCAGAGTCAATAGGTAAACTTTCAGAGAGTATAGTTTATTGTATAAGGGAGTAATTTCAGCCGAGAATAGAAAGCTCAATGTTTAATAATCACAGCCACATCGCCGAGCTAATCAGATGTCACATTAAGACAATTACAGTCTTGATGCAGAGAGCGTGACCCGTGAGGCACATCGACACAGGACGTCAGTCTCCTAGTTATAATTCTTAGTATTGCCTGACATTAACGAATGATTAATGTTTTGCACTACGTTACATGATGTTTGCTTCATTTAGTTTGATTGTTATATTAGTTTACATAATTGGATACTTCGATATTGTCTATTTTTTAATTATCAAATGTACTTATAATGTTTTTATTAAATAATGCCTATTGTGAGCATCTGCTTTCTGCTATTTATTAGTCAATGTGAATTGGAAACGGTGTAGGTCGTGCAAGCCGCCAGTCGCATCCGTACCGCGTCGTCGACTGCACGCGCTGGCCGGCCTGTGGCGGGTCTTTTGACGTGCGAGCCAACAGCTTGGGCCAACGTTTGGGAAACAATGTTTACTGACAGAGTGTTGTGTTGTGGATTGTTATGGTGTGTAATGAGTTAGTGCACGGTACGCCAATGTTTGTGGACGGACGAGGTTAGTATTGGCCTATTGGCGCAAAGGTTAAAGTTAAGAGGGAAGTTGCAAAAATGCCCGGCCCGCCACTGTTGTTAATTAACACGATGACATTTGTACATTAATTTATTTAAATTATGGGATAATATGGCCAAGAATTGGCTTTTTTATCATTTAATAAAAGATGAAAATAAACACTATTTTTTTATTACATATTTTTTCCAACTTTGTATTTCTCTTAATTTAAATGAAGTTTTATAAACCATATGAAGTATACTAACAAACCTTTAATTGACTATATTATAATAGACAAAATACTAGTACGTTTGTACCATAGGATTGTTGGACTCATACATAAAGAAATAATTATAAGCGATATCAATTTGCCAATAAATTATTTTAAGGCATAGCATAATGTACCTGCATGGTAACTTATATAAATCATTGCTAGCAGATACCTATATAAATATGAGATCACCGAGGACCACCTGGCTGCCTACTTCACTATATAGTTTCATTGCCTTGCATCTTAAACTTACTGTTTGTCTCGTCTCTGAGTACTATTTTTTATTTGATATTTTCTCAGAATCATTTTCCTTATTTTTCACAGATGAGGAGTATTCTGTAAAAGTATTTATTTCCCTGTGTGCCCCCCATCACTTGAGTTATGTTTTTTGTACATGTACATCTGTGTCTATCATAAACACCAAATGTAATGTCTGTAATAAGAACCTGTACTGAATTATTAGTAACTTTCAATTTGTTGATTAAGTGATGACTTGGGAACTGAGTATTAAAAGACGGCGCCGTAATCATTCCTCGTAGAGTAGAGGTTCCTCAACGGTTCTGCTCGGTCTGGCCTCGCGCCACGGAACGCTCCTTCCACCGCAGAGCCTCACTCGAAAGTCTTTGTCCGACCTTGCCCTTAACAATTACCGTTCTCAGGCTTTTGGCTTGCACCATTACATCGTTAGTATTAATATAATAAACATTAACTTATTCAATTATAGATTTCATGCCATTTAGCCATTCGGAACAGTCTCCGGCCGCCAGTTACGATAGGTTTTCATGTCAATCCGCTATTGCACACTTGAACATACTAGCTGTATATACATATATTGGTGAATTGAATGTTTTTGTTTAAATTGTATGGTCGACAAGCTGGACTGTGTACAGACACAACAATATACATACACGAACACTATTATATTAGTTAATAAAATACCTGCGAAAGTGTATGTTGTTTTACCTTTCTTTGCTCAGCTGAGCGATTGAAGAGATTTTGGCTCGCAGATTGGAAAAACCCATTTCAAAAGAAATGACATTTATCTGAATTAGCATTCGTATATTTGTGAGAAGCTATTAGTGTTGTTTTTATATAAGTCTTTTATTGAACTATTATTGTACTGAGAGTAGCCAGGCACGGATGAGTTCTGGATCAATCCTGACCTGACTTATATTTATTTCTATCAAAGAAGATATGTAACACCTATATGATTAATTCATTTTAGATTTAACTTAAAAATCGTGTTCCAGCGTGCGCTTCTAAAATATATCGATTAGTTGTGTTCGACGACATAAGTGTTGTGAACAATTCCGATCACCTGCGACTTAACACCTGTACGACATAAAATCGGTGGCACGAGTTAGGGTTATATGATTGGAGAGCTGCCAACACCTGTAATAGCAAACCTGTTACATCATCAGGTGCCGAGGTCATATGATCGATAATACGTGGCGAATGCGTGGAATGTATTGGGCAAGTAACTTCATAGTAGTCCTTGTCTCACATGGCCGTCCAGGCCGCCCGCTGCGCGCCGCGCGCTCGCTGCACCTCTGTTTCCGCGTCACACGCTGCGTCCCAGGTGGTCGCACCACTCATCGACATACGCTAAACGTTTTACAATAATATAGTCTCGTAACGTTTCTTTTTCTTTCCCGCGATTTCGGGTTTATCCTTTCTTGGTGGCGTTAGTGACATCCCAGTCTCGAGTTGAGAAGGTCCATAATATTAATAAATACCTTAAGTTTAAAAATATAGAAATATTGATATTATTAATAGAAGGCAAATGGATAGTCAAAGTCCAAACTATTTATTTCATCATTGGAAAATCGAGCTCACTTGATAGAAGTCAGAAGATACACAATATTCATACATTCTTATTAAGATACCTTAAAATTGGTTACTCATTTAAAAATAACCAATATGGGTTCATAATAAGGGTGTTAGTGAGGAGCGGTTGTCTGGCCGGCCGTCACTGGCGCCAGTACCCTGTCGGTGGAGCGGCGCTGTGCGCATTGTTTGCTCGGGCGCGGACGGGAAAACGTTAAACGATTGCATCAGTACGAGAACAAGGTACATTTCCGAGTGCTCGCTGCTCCGTCTTGTACATCATTAATCCGCTTCAACGTCATTACACTGTCACTGCCAGTAGGTCGTTGAAGGCTCTATAGCCTACTTATATAAATAATATAGATTTGCTGGCTTATGCCGCTCGCGGTGGGTAGAGGGGATCTTGGGGTGCGATCGTGTACAAATAAAGAAGTAGTTGTTATTCGTTCAAATTAATACATTATCCTTCATAAGTTTACATTCGTGTCAAACTAACAAGTTCCGCACATGGTAATTGTTGCCACAATTCACATGAACAAGTAAATCACTTATACTAGCTTACGTAATCTCATCCTTCCTTTGTCTTCCATCATTTTTAAATTACATTCATCGTGTACTCTGCTGGTCCCACATAAATAAAAACAAATAAGGCCACTCACTTGCGCGAGATAGTGGCCGAGATTAACTTACCTCTACTAGACCTGGCAAGCATATGTTACGCAAGTGAGGCTGATGTGTGGATGCTGTGATCTTCAAATGGAATTCAAAAGTTGTAAAAGCTGTTAATTAGCGGCGTAGAGTGGTGCAGACAGGAAACTGAGGCCGCCCCGCCGCCGCCCCGCCGCCGCGTCCTCAAACAACTAAGATCGCTTAAATTATGTTTATTTCATATTAAGTGGTCTTAATTGAGAACTTTAAAAATAAACATGGCGGACGTGTGGACAGCTACTCATATTGTCATGTACTCGGTGAATTTTAATGAACAACTCATAATTATGTTAAACTATTTAATTCGTTAACGACAGTGAAAGCTTGTTGATATGTTTGTTTGGACGTCTGCTTCAATTAACGCTGTCCGATCGTCTCTTGCCTCGAGGTACTTTTTAGTGAAACGTTCGGAAGGGGTTGAAAGTTAGTATAGTTGTTCATCGACTTCGACTATAGAACGATGACCTTGTAAAACTCGAAAAAACTATATATATTAGAGATTTTGATACACAAGGGTGGCGGTAAAATATGGGATAAAGAGTGTTCTACGCGAGTACGTCCAGTCGCAGGACAAACCTAGTATAGTAAAATATACTCTATTTCATAAGTATGTTAGATAGGTCTGAACGCGGGGTGTAGTAGTTATGTAGTCGTCGATGCAGGGCTGTGACTAGCGTGCGGCGAGCGTGCAGCGGGGCACGCATCGGCCACCACTACACTACGCTGGGCCGTGGGCTGGGTAACGACTTCTGTTGTACGTTATAGATTCCCACTGTATTCGCAACAATATATTAAAATCATAAAGAGTCTTTATGTAGTCGTGTACATGGAACAAAATATTTACAAAGTTAGCTCAGTTGCTTTTCGTTTCAAGATCAACCCAATAAATATAGAGCGTTACATCAAAAAATTATCTGTGGTGAAGTCTGGCACATATAGAGTCGAGAGGCCTTTTTAAGAACGAAACCCAAGGCGTGGAGCCACAAGCCATGTTTCTCTGTCAAGTCGAGTCATGTGTGAAGACTTTCCGTTCTAGTTGTACCGTCGGGAGAGTTTCTTGACCTGTTTCATCCACCGTCACCTTCATGGCAGACAGTCACCACAGCACGGCTACGATAGCAGGTGTAATTGTTAAATGTGCTAAATAATAACATTCTCCAATCAAAACCGCTGTCCCGCGATATGTCCATCCATATGCTGCAACGATTAAAACCGAAACATAATAATAAAAATGTTTTATATTAAAGTTATACATTTACAAGGATAAAGTACCTTTGGCAGGTCTATCGCCGCCTTCTTCGCAGGCAACGCTTCGGTGGCACCCTCGTCTGGTGGCGCTAATGGGTGGCGGTGATCAGTTCGCATCATGTGAACCGTCTTGCCTGCTTTTATCGTGAAAAAATCCAGCTCCCTTCTACCATGTTGTCACTGACTGAGTGTATATTACTATTTTATATTGCAAACAATTTATTCAAATACATTAACAATGCAGGTTTACGGTTAAAAAGTATATTCGCCTTTATTAATATAAGGTAGTGACAGCCTTCACATTTAAGGGTTAATGTATCTGAATGTCACATCGTGCCTCACTCGATGTGTTCGAAGATACCTCGCAACACATCGAGCTGCCGATGCCGCCTATACTAGCGCCCTCCCGCTCCCTCGCATTCGCTTGTACTTTATAGACACTAAAACTTATAGAACATCTTTCTAATCTAATTTTAAAAACCAATTTTGGCGAAATGAAAACCATTGACACGAACAAGTGCTTTCTCCTATTATGACGAGTAACACTAAACAGAGCGGTTACGATTAATGTTCCTTGTCTCTTAAATTAGCATGTTATTATGTCTCGAGGCAAGCCTCGTAAGTGCTGCTTCTATGAATCCACTAATGACATAAGAAAACATTGAAACGTTCAGACAATGAACATGAAGACGTTAATCTAATGTTTTCTTTTTGTGAGTTCAATCTATATTTCACTATAAATCGACATAAATCACGCTATTCATCACCTTATTTAGGTAACAAGCTAGGTTATAAATACGTTAAACTGAGATTGATGAGATCTCGTGAAAATTATATGTCTTTGTGACCGGCTCAGTCCACCTCGGCCTTCTTATATTCCGAGAAACTGGTCGACATGTGTGCTTTTATGAACTTTCGTTATTGCAAGCGATGACAGTTTTATTATAGAGCTTACAGCCGCGAACATGAATCACTAATTTCGTCATTAGAGCGTATATTGTTATTGTTCTTATTTGAAGCGTGTTCCTCGCAGGGCTGCCGCTGCCGCTGCTGCTACCGGTGCCGCTGCCGCTGCCGCACTTACTATCAAAACGATGTTCTATACTTAACTGGCCGTGTCGTTTCAAGTCGGCATTGAAAATTATAACATCCTGGATGAAATGGGTGACATTATTTCTATTTTAAGCTGAATCGGATTTGTATTACGTTGCAAACGTGTCAATGCGAGGCTGAAGATCTCCGACGACGTTGGCTACATCTGCCAGGACCTGTGGAGGAAAAGCAATTAATATTTTGCTGTACTTATTTTATGTTTATTTTTCTTTAGTGTTTTCTTCATGTCTTATACTGTGCACTCTTC
>DWJZ01003003.1:0-18008 GCA_018249125.1 Asbolis capucinus
AAAAACCACGTCCATTTACAAATTATTATAATTTGCACTAAATAACACCTAGCATGAATATTAAAGAATAATTTCAATAATGATCATTTATAGTCATGTATTAAAATACAATAAAGTTTTTTACAAAAAAAATTAATTTGAATTTGGAAAAAAACGTTTCCGTTCGCCGATATAGGGGTTAATAGGATTCCTATTTTCACGCTCACTTGATAAATGACAGTAAATATACTTTGCCTAATATTTAACTATATATTATTTTAGCGAAGCGTTTATTTTTATTAAAAACTATCACTTTTGGATTAGACATAGTTTCCTTTAAGGCTCCTTTCTTCATAGTAGTAGATATGTGAATTATACACCTAGTAAATTTATATAGTTATACAAGATAATATGTATTGATATATGTTATGTATTTTGATTTTTCAAATATACCTTTATAAGATATGAGAATCGAGATATTTCTATTTTTAGTTTGATGAAATAAATTTTAAAAATATATGTTTTTTCCAATTAATTGGAATAATATAAATTATTTATCGAAGCAAGGTCCGAATACTTTCTAGTTTTTACGTTAGAAGTTTAAATAAAAATTACTGGAAAATCAATTCCCATGTGTAATTAGAGAACATATGTTTTTCTGTTTAATACTATAAGTAAGCTATACTACGTGAGGTTTATGTATTGCGGAAGCTAAACTTCTTTAGCGTTTTCTAGTTTTAAAGGGTTTGCTACGCCATGTCGCCTTATACTTAACGGAATTGTTACGCCACATCCACGCTTCTTAAAGCCACTTTACGCCACACCATAAAGGCAGCTTAATATTTTACGGCATTTTTTCATCATACTTTATGTTCACCCGTTGCTCATCGTATCCATACTTAGTGAGATATGGAATAAGTACATCGCTCAAATTTTTGAACTAATTAAGCCAAAATGAAACTTAATCAAATTAAAACTTTGTTTTACATAATTATCTATAAAAGCATCATCAGAGTAATGCGCCATTTAACGACCTAAGTGTCAACTGTCAAACTTCACTCTCAATCATTTTAGCGCGAAATTTGTAACTACAACAATTGCCTTCAGTCGATTGTTTATCATTACAATAATGGCATTATTTAATGTACCCATTGGCAAAGATTACTATTTAATTCTTTGCTATTTACACCAATGAAAAGGTCAAAATTCTCTCTTGTTTTAATTAAAAAAATTTAAAACATCAATGCGTATTCCTTAAATTCCCATCTCCTTTTGTTTCATTCTACAGAGTTCTAGTAAATTGAAATATTCAAAAATTTGAAATATTTTATCCAAATTGTTAAATTTACTAAAACTATTGAGCTATGTCACAAATAAATATTTATTTCCATATTCTTTGCTCTTTTTAAATGCTGTTAAAATTTATGAATTTTATTGAGATTGCTTTATAATTAAATACAATAAATATATTGTAAACAATTTAATAACATTGTGTGTTAAATAGCCTAATATGCTTGTGTGTGTGTGTGTAAAATATTATGACACTCAACATTACAAATATTTATTACATTTGGAATTTCCAATAGATTTGTGAATTCAAAGTTAATAGTGCTAATAATTTCTAACTATTTTAATTTACTAACAACCTGAAGGTATGTATATATTGGCGGTGTACAGTACTATATACTTGTAAACGATATTGTAGACTAGGATTCGATTTCCGGAGAATTTATGACAGATGAATGTTTGTTCACGGTTTATTTATATTCTCCATGGTAACAGCGACAGGTAACTCCTAGTACGAGGTTAGATATGAGTGTGTAATTTATTTATTAATAATTAAATATTATAGCCTACAGCCTTCACTTATAGCAATAATATTTAAAATTTATAATTATTTTAATGTTACTCAGTCAGAATTTTCAGAATGAATGATATTAGTAAAGGTGTCTTCTACATCAAAGAGTTTTTTTTTGGTCCAAAATCTGTACCTACAATGTTAAAAGTCCTTGTTCCATATTCATCTTTAGATATTATTAGTTAAATTTGTTTATATTATAATATGTATAAAACTCGTGAATGAATAAAGTATTATGAAATTAATATTGGTTTTGTATTTTTTATATACATATATTTAAACTATCCTACACGACACCTACTGCAGTCCTACTAATATTATAAATTCTAAAGTTTGTGAGGATTTATGGATGTTTGTTACTCCTTCACGCAAGAACTCCTGAATGGATCTGATCAAAGTTTGGCACAGATAGAATAACACGTAGGCTACTTTTTACTAACGTAAGTCTTTTATTATGAGTGCCGCAAGGGAATGGAATAAGTTGTCTGCGTAGGTTAACTTAAGTACGATGTGGAAGTCTTCAAGAGAAGAGTGAATAGGCATTTACTAAGTGTGACCAACTCTATCATCACCACTTCCATCAGGTGGGATTCATGTCAAGCATTAACTTGTCTAAAAAAAATTATAGACTTGACACACATTCGAGAACTTTATAGAACTAATAAGTTTCTCCACGATGTTGTCCTTCACCGAAGCAAGTAAATATGAATTTGTAATGCACATCACATTTACGTGATGTAGTTCATGTAGGATTCGAACCTGGGCCATCTCATTCACGACCATTCGAACAGTCAATCAGTCATAAAATGTTATTAATGAGATTTAAGAGGAAAGGGATATGTTGAAATAAAACAACGTACTATTTCATACAAGTATTTAATGTACCATTATGAATGCGTATAAATATTTCAAAATGTAAAACAGTGATAAAATTCACATTAACCAATACAACTGTAACCAATCAACGCAACTAGATATACGAAATTATATTTCAAATACATTCAAACTCGAAAATAACAATTTAAAATGCTTTAAAATAAATTGGCAGCAACATATGCAGAAGTTGGGGACTATTCTAGCACTTAAATTACATAGCAGGTACCAATACCTTATTCTCTTGGTGCAAACAAAATTATTGAGTGAGAAATCGAGGCTAAATTTAAACTTTAATAAACTTTCCACAATACTAACACAGGCTAATTCTATGAAATGGAAATCTATAATCATATAAAACTTGGCCCCAGTGTTTAAAGGGATCCATAACTGGAATATTTATTTGTTCAAAAATCATCGGAAACATTAATTCTAGATTCACTCGAACAGTCTTTGTATGTGCTGTATATCATCAAAAAGAATGTTTAAAAGCCTCCTCGTTTGATTGGAATGCAATTTTATACAAAAATGGAATATAAATTACAAATTCTAATTAATAGAAAATTCATTTAATATTCTACACAAGGAAATAATATGTAGGTACCCCTCGTATAAACACATTGAGCATAATCCTATAGTTACCATAGACATGCTACAATTAGACAAATATTAATGTTACACAGTTACAATCGGTTATATTAAACATTACGTTACATCGAATTTGGCAACTCGTATGAACACCTCTTACTTAGACTCGTTGCAAAATAATTTTGTAAAGATCGTATAAATAGCTTTATTCTACTTGAATATTTTGCCGAAAATTCTATTGGAATTACTACTGATTCCGATTATTACAATACTGGATTGGATATTGACGACGATATAGCCTGAAAGAAGCTCAGTGTATTTTTTTCTTACTAAACAATTCAGTCAAAGCACTGACGAAAGGGGAGTAGAGAAGCTTCACAATGATACGTGATTGGTCGATTTAAAATTCGCCACATCATATATCACAGTTTATGTCCACTGCGTGGTGTTTGTAAGGTCTTATAATCATTGCAGTCCTGTCCCACTACTGGGCACGGGTCTCCACTCCCAATGTGTGGGGTGTAGACCCAGTCTACCAATCCAGTCAAGTCCGGATTGGTGTACTTCACACACCTTTTGAGAATTTTCGGGAGTGCAGGCTTCCTCACTATGTTTTCCTTCCACGATGCAATTGAAAATCAGCGCACATAACTAAAAATTTAAGGTACAACAGGATTTAAATTCAAAACCACCCTTGAGAGACCAAAGTTCAAATCAACGGATGCCTCTGCTTAAGGGTTATTAGACTAATATTTTCCTACAAAACTGCCCAGTCAATACAAGGTCCAGCAGGCTATATCGTCGTATTCTAATTTACAATAATAAACATTCCAAAAGACAAGTTTAGCGATTCAT
Source organism: Asbolis capucinus (assembly GCA_018249125.1). NCBI lineage: Eukaryota > Metazoa > Arthropoda > Insecta > Lepidoptera > Hesperiidae > Asbolis > Asbolis capucinus. The sequence goes on from DWJZ01003003.1 coordinate 4,154, forward strand.
CGAAACATTTCTAAATATTAATATTTTTATTTATTATTAATAAATAGTTATTTAAACCGTTTACTACAAAATCATCACATTCTACATCTATCGAACACTCGCACATAACATTAATTAGGTTTAAATTTATATACAAGTTATGACTAAATATCCTACCTAGTAAAACCTACTAATCTTGTTGATACCAGAAATTCAATAGGTACTTATATAAAACGGATATGGCCACTGTCTGAGTTCTATTATAGATATAGTTGAATTTTATTAATACCGTTTTTATTGAATATTTCATTAAATTTGTCGTTTTCTGTATTAAATAGCTTTTTAAATGTTACAAGCATTTTTGGTGTTTCCATTAAATTGTTATTGTTCGAATTATTATCTAAAAATGTTGATATTAATCCAACTACCGTCAAAATTCAAAATGTCCCATATGTAGCATTATTAACTACATTACGTATCACTAAGCTTTTACTCAGTTAAAACTGACCGAAGTTCAAACATAAAAATAATTTTCCAATCCTATCAGCCAACAGTAGGATTGTACTAGACGGAATAAACTCACAATAACGTTTAAACATTCAAAATTGGAACACTGCACAACCGCAAGAATAATAATGTAATGAGAAAGGCGGCTACCTAATTTCGATACTAGATGGCGTTACTAAGGAGTGTATTTCAATCTATCATGGGGCATTGCACCAAAAAATAAAACAAACATTTTATGTTTCGAAACATTCTAGATTTGGGTCACTTTAAAACTAAAGATTAAAAATTAGAATTTATTAAACCGCTAAAAATATTGCCATAAACTCTAGTAGCGCCATCTACAAAATGCCGCCTCTTCCATTGAATAGAATTTATAAATCTAAAATCAACAGATTGAGCTAAATGTTTAATGTTATGTAAATATAATTAAAATATTTGCCATTGACGTCCCTTAATAACTCCTGTGTTGAATACCTTTTGTTTTGATCATACTGTTAACATTGTAACACATTCACAGGATCTTACACATTTATAATTGAACTCAAAATTATCATCACTTTAATAAGATACAATTATTATAAAATATTTGAGGATGTACCGACTGTTTCGGAAAAGCAGTTCAATTTAGTTTCGATCAGAATTATGTATTGCTTATATTTTATGGTTTATCACGTGATTACAACACGAATATTATCGTTATTAATCATTATATAAAAAAAGATAATTTGTCTCGTTCAACCAATCTTTTCCGAAATGACACTTCTCAGTCATTCCTTATACAAGTGCTTAGCGAAACCGGTTCACACTAGTAAAAACCGCATTGAACTGCTTTAATCTGACAACCGTTTTCAATTATCTATCTATCTTCAAGCCATTATGAAACTGTCACGTTAAAGTCAACTTTTATTGTGTATCGGAGGTCACAGATAGATTATTGAAAATGGTTTTGAGTGGTATCCGTTTAGCTGGGGTGTTGCGCCACCTTGCGGAGACGGTAGCCGCCGGTGCCGCGCACGGTGTATAGTACCACCACCGCGACTGCGACCACCGACATCCCGATTGCGTTGATAACGATGCCCTCTGTCGGCAGCGTCGCGTAAGTCTCGCTCCTGTACCGCATGCGCCCGGGTTAGTAAGGCATACATTAATGGGCATAGTGTGTGGGAGAAGAGGAGGCAGGTGACCAGAATCCGGGTATTACTCTAGTTGCCCAATATGGTCGCATATATTACAACACAGTTTTTCCCGTTTTCAAGTACCGCCTATCTGATTTAAGTGATTAAAAAAATGCCCTTTCAATAATTATATTGTTTCGTAAATTATATTAATAGGTACATTTTTGAAAAACCCAAAAAACGTTTTATTGATACAAAAAACGAAAACTGCAGAAGTATTTCTTACACCTGTAAATCTTAAGATTGCATTTGCGGTGTTGTATTTGAAGCGACTTATATATGTATTTTACACAGAATTACGTTTTAAATCGCGTAATATCTAATTTCCAGACTCTCGCGGGTCCATTACATCCCCTGCCTCCTCCACTGAACCAGAAGCGTACGCCCATGTAAACATTATAAGTGTGACGTCATAATGTGTTAGTGGTGTAACTTGGGTGGTACCCGGTGCGGAAGATGTATGGAAACTTAAAAGCAATATTTTTTTATTTGAACATAATACATTGTGGTGCATTTAATATTCACAATTAGTCGTGTTGTATTTTTTGTTTTTTTTTTATTATCAAGACATCAGGCGGGTACACCATTATCGGAATCGGGTGATCCCACTTGGGACACATCAACCCCACCACCTCGATGGCTACACCGCTGGAGTAAAGCTGAAGCTTATAAAATGTCGTTTTATTATGTATTTATTGTGATAAGCAGGCAAACGACCAGACGGGTCTCCTGATAGTAAGTGATCACCGCCGCCCATGTACACCATTAACTACCGACACAATTCCAATATGAATAAGAAGCAGTAGTTGCAAATTGCCTTAGATATAAAAACAAATGTAAAAAGTCCCTGCCAAAAGCAAATTACACTATAATTTTATTTCTAAAAATCATGGCATTGAAAAATAAAAACCTTTGACACAAAAAAAGTAAAAATCAACCCACATCCCTTTATCAACTAGGAAAAAGCTGTTAATCTTCGGCTGAACCGATTTTCTCGAATCATAGTTAAGAAAATTCGATTGATTTTACCTTTCGAAAACAACTAATCAGAATCGGTTCATCCGTTCGGATGACAGCAAGCTTATAACATCCGCCGTTTTACGTCGCATCGTTATAAAAGTGTAATCATGAATTAGTGAAAAAAAAATCGTAAAAAAAAACAAAAAGGCGCGAAATTTTTCTTAAGCATAATGTAAATTTTTAATCCCTTAGACGTAATTCAATTTTAGTTTGAGTTGGGTAATATTTGGTTGTTAGTCGTAACAATTATACAAGCAGCTGCTAAAATATGTTATTTCGGTTAAATATGTTATTGGAAGTATGTTAATAAATTAGCACCGTTTTTACACCTCGAAAATATCATGCAGAAGTTCCCATAAAAAATTTGTTATGCTCTGCTTCAATCAAAAATACATCTAGAAGTGGGTGGTTTTGTGATCTAGTGTACGTTACGTTTTTCTCAGCCATATAAAACTATAAACGAATTATAACAATTTTGTTATAAAATCGTCACATTACATGTTTAACACACTATGTTGAGCCGGAACAACTTTTCAATATCACAATACGCGAGTTTTTTTTTTTAATTAACGAAAAAAGTAACCTTTTAAAGTATTATTCTGACACAAAAAATTTATACAAGATTTGTAAGGGTAAGAAAAACGGCCTATAGGAAATTTACGCTGTATAGTAACAGGGCGTGTTCGGAGTTCATACATTAATAAACAGCCAAACACTTTCGGACGAGCCTGATTATATGATGGAAAAACATGGTTGGTCTTTGGTTAGTAAGTGTGTTATAAACGGAGGCTCTTGGTTTATTAAATGAAAATTTTCATAAAATATGGACGTATATGATGTAAAAAAAATATTTGAAACTAGCTGAACTCGGCGCGCGTTGCTACGCATCAACACATTGACCACGAGTCGTATCAATATCATTTTGGAAAACCTTGTCCAAAAAATTCTGAAGAAAGACATCAGTGCTCTATCTCTTATCATTTCAGTCCTTAATGGGCAATATTAGATTTTATTGAAGCTAAATTGCTTTATATTAATAATAACAAGTACCGGCATGTACCAAAGTACTTTCATCCAATTTATGATTTCTTGTATAAATATACGGTACGTTACAGTCACTCAAACTTCAGGTTTATTAATAATAATAAAAAAGCCAATATATACAGCAGAAAATAAATTAAAAACAAAATTTTATTATTCTGAACATTTTATTTTAACTCCACAATATTTTTATTAAACTTAAAATTTAAGATATGTGGGGAAAATTATGAGTCAACATCAATTTTTCCCGTCGTTATTTTAAAATATTTGATCTTATTTCTTAAGATAATTATATTTATAAAGATATATCGTGGTCTGATACAGACCAAACTTTTAAAATTTACGATATTATAAGCCTCGTCATTTGTACATAATATTATACTCATGTCTCTAACTAATCTAAGTACCTAAAATATTCTATAACTATATAATTACTAAAAATATTTACTAATGCATAAAAATCATACAAAATAATCGAGTTGGGAACTATTTTTAAACGAATGAATGAACGAATGAATAAGTAATTTGTTTATGCATTGAGCAGACTTCAAAATTTGGTTATACAGGAGGCATGTATATTTATTTTAATTTAGCCAATAATTTCTATGTACCTTTTTAGGTAAATTAAAAAATATTTTATTTTTAAAAACATACCGTGGAATTTTTTTATCTGGTATGTTTCTCAAATCTTTCACCGACATACTAAAATATGTTTGGCAATATCGTTAAATACCCCCTTTAATTTTAGAAAAAAAAACCCAAAAAAGGAGAGTACCCTTACTGAGTAACTTTCAAAATACCCGAGCATTTGAACGCGCCCCAAATAATTTTGACTCCGCATTTCTTTAAATTTCTCGTCTACAAATCGACTGACGCTCTCAAATGGCTGTCGCGGGCTTGCGTACGAAATTTATCCCTGGACGTGATATATATGACGACGGCGAGAATAGCAATCGTAGCCACGCCGATCGCGTTGATGATAACCCCCTCGTCTGGTAGACCGCTGTATCTCTCCGCGCTGCAATATGATAGTCAAGCAACAAACAGACAAACACAGGCACAGGCACAATATAGAAGAATGGATAGGCGGCAGTGGCGTAACTATACCATTTGAGGCCCAAGTTAAATCCATTTGATTGGGCCCCAAGAAAACTTGTCACATTAAAAATTAACATATATATATTTTTTTTTTATGTGCTTTAAAATTCTGAGCTCGCAGTCTCGGGCCGGGGAACCATTTGACAGGAGACCCTCTCAGGCTGGAGGCCTGTGGCATTTTGCCAGTCATGCCACCTTATAGTTACGCCATTAGATGCCAGATATCAGAGATAGAAGGAAAAGTCTTTTACATTTTTGTTTCAAACTTCCAAATATATATTGGTAGTTTTATGATTACAATCTTGATGCCACATTAGATTAATACTTGCAGTTAACTTATTTTTATTGATATTTTTGTATGTGTCTATATTTTATCTTTCTAAATGTTAATAATGAAAAAGTTATTGCTCTATCTCTGATATCAGTGATGAAAGGTCTGTGGAATATTCGGTGCATTAAACATGCAATATTGGATGTGGTGGACAAGAACATTCTAGAAGAATACTAAATACGAAATGATGAAAGAACAAGAGAAATTGTGCACGAAAGTGTGTCAAATTTCATTCAGTCATTTTGGGTATCTTTGTTTTACAGGAACATTTATACTCAATACGAACAAGTCTTTTACAGGAACATTTATACTCAATACAAACAAAAGTCTTTTACAGGAACATTTATACTCAATACGAACAAAAGTAAGAAGCGTTCATAGGCCTGCGGCTTGTTTCGATTGAAAGTGATCGAAAAAGTTAAGCTAAGCGCCATCGGTAGGTGGATGGGTGATCGCTAGTGGCAAACAATTCATCAATGCTTCCGTGCTTTGGAGTACACGAAAAGCCGTCAGTCTTAGTTGTTGGTAGATAGGAACCGTTAAGCCATGTCGGAAGCTTTTAAGCTGCTTAAAACTTCCGAAACTTGGCCACTAACCTCTCCACCAATCCGTATTGGAACAGTGTGGTGGAGTATGTTCTACGCCTCTCACTATGAGGACAGCCCCGTGCTCAGTAGCGGGCCATCGATGGGTTAAAGCCACTAACAAAAGTATTTATGACAAAGTTTGTAAACTGGCAACAACGGACTTTGGCAAACCAACAACCGTCTGGAATTCTATTCAAAATATTCCAGTAACATTCCAGACTTTAGTAGTTATGGAATGCATGCAAACTAAATTCTAAACTACTGCGTACTACTACAACTATAAATTTGAAATGAAGACTCAGAAACTACCTGGTAAGTAGTGAATATTATGTGATATCTTGCTTATGGAGTACATTTTCCAAATAAACTTTAATAACGATAGTGAAATCAAGCATTTTGAAGATATCTTAATTATTACAAGTGTAACCCTAAAAGTGTATGCATATAATGCAGTTGTGTAAGGCATGAATTATAGAGAAAAATTCTCGTTTAATTTTTCCTAAACAGCCAATAACTAGTGCGTAACACTAAAATAGTACCTGGGCACTCCGAGGGTAGCATTTCTGTAGTAAATTGAATTTTTTTATTATCCAATCAGAGTTTTAAATTTAGAATTTCGATTAAGATTGTGACAAGAATTTTTAGATTTAGAATTTATTTAAATTTTGACAGTTATAATAATAAGATGTAGTATTATTTTCTTCAATTTGATTTCTCGCAGAAATAATGTGCTAGCTTTGATTCGATTCGAGAACTGCTGCTTCTGTGTTCAATCTAAGATATTGAATCCCTTTACGATCAAATTTCACTTTCAGTCTTCCAGATTGGATCTACGGTAATCTGATTCCCTTGTACTTCAGAAATATCTTGTTTATTATAAAAATGTGTGGGTACTTCACCTAGCTATCATACTGTGTCAGTTATCGACTATTCTAAAATTAAAACTAGATCCGAAAATCAAAATCAGTTAAAAATGGAATCTTTCCTAACACTAATAAACTAAAAATTTACTAAAATGACTGTAGTGTTTAATTTTAATAACGTACCCGAGAGTGAAGAGGGCTTTCTCGGTGAGTCCTGTGAGACAGGCACAGACTCCAAGGACGAAGGTCAGGATACCAAACGCAGCATGAACAGGCACCAAGGAGGCGCGGAAGCCAGCCGTTCCCTTGTTGCAGATCAGGAGTAGAAGGAAGCTGAAGAAGCCCACGGCGTACTGGAAAGCCATAGAGTTCCGCATTGAATAATATTAAATAAGTGAGTGACTTAAATGTTCATAATAATAAAACGGGGTTACTTGTAAGTTATGATTTAGATGATGGTCCTTAGTATTCAGATTAAACTACTCTGTGATACTTTAGACAACTACGATAATTGTTTTTTTTATTTATTTATGGCTGCCAGTGGTTATTATTTTATTACATATAAAATAATTTGTACAACTAATCTACCAAGTTCTTAATATTTTACACAGTATGCAATAATATAATACAAAGATATTTTTACTTAAATTGTATGCGGTTTTATAATGTGCAATAATTAATGCTTGCTACCTACGTATTTTTGGATGTTTATACTATAAGCAACAAACCTATAAAAAATGTATTTTATTTATATTTTTTTAAATATTAGAGTACCGCACCTGTATACCAAACAGTCCCATAGCGACGAAGCCGATCCAGCTGTGGAGTGAGTAGAAGTTGTTGATGCCCTTCTTGTTATGGAAGTCGAGGACAGCGAGGAACCCGATGACGATGCACGGGAATGCCAGAGCGTGGAAGATAGCGTGAAGAAGCTTCACGTAAATCCGTCGGAAGCATCGGCAGATACGGTACAGCAAAACAGCTGGACACAAACACGATATGAAAATTAATAATTTTTATCTTTGAGTCCCAACTAAAGTATTTTTAACTTTTATTTATTCAGGAAAAGCATTATAATAGTAAATTTATAATGATTTCAATTTATGCCAATTACAATTGTCCACCTACTAAATTAATTAAGCTTTTTAATGTCTGCGTAAATAATTTAACAAAATAGAAGAAAACTTAAAAAGAAAAATGTAAATGAAGTTAATAGAAATTATTTAGAATAATTTGCGTAAAACTAATAACCGCCTAGATGCCACCCCCGTTCTAGACTCGACCGTTATAGTTATACGTGGTTCTATCGCAGCATTCTTTCCCTCTAACTTTTACATCTTTGTATTCGTCTTCTTAGAAATACTTTTTCGAAATAGGTAAAAGAAAAAACGGATTCGGATCAAGTACTCACAGAAACCGCTGAAGGTTATAAACCCAGCCACCATGAGCGTGGGATGTAGATTGAACTGCTTCTCGGGGATATCATCAGCCCAGGCGTATCCCTCTCTGTAGAAGAATATCCAGAAGATGGTGAGGGCTGACACCCCGATCAGCAGGATGGTCGCGAGGGTGATCACGAGAGCATACTCGCACCACTCACAGGCACCCCTTTCGTGATCGTCAGATTCATACGAACGGGTACGTTGGCTGCAAAAGGAGAAAGAGACTTTTAAGACAAGAAACAGCAAGACATCAACAATTTATAAAGACAAGAGTCTGCCATCAAGTACTTTATTTAAAAATGGCAAATACAGGTAACTAAAATGTATAAAAAAATCACATATCTAAATCTTAAGTTGTACCATTTTGAAATTTGTCAGTATAAACTTAAATTAAACGTAAACATTTCAAAAACATAAATTAACACATATACTTCAGTTATTGTTCCTAGTTATAAACATATTCAACATTACGAAAAACAAATTCACACATTACGTAAAACAAATTCACATATTACATTAAACAAATCCACACATTACGCAATCCAAGTCATAGTAATATTTTAACAATGTCATATAGTATGTAGAGGAACGCGTTATTAAGAACAATTTAGGATACCATATTGTTATCAAACAAACCATCTAACGGCCTACCAGTTCCGTGGTAATAATTGGTGTAGTTTTCTAGTGTAAGGTAAGTGGTATTGTTCCACATAACTGTCTCACTGCTGGGCTCGGGTCTCCTCTCATAATGTGAGGGGTATTGGACATACTCCGCGCTGGAAGTTCATATGAATGATCTAAAACGGGTTACTTTCATTTAGACATGTAAGTGTACATATTCTGTCATGTTCTGTCTTTACTTATTAGTTCTTGATCTAAATGGTCCCCTGGTTCTTCGTTACCTAGAAGGGTCTCAAATGTTCTCTGTTCGATGACGTCGAGGCCCAAGTCCATTATGTGGAACCTCAAAGTTTGCAAATGGTTTCTGAAGCTATTTGATAAAACTAAATTGTTAGTCTAAAATTTACCTATTCTAAAATTTATTCATGTATGTACGTACTTGAACTCTTATGAACAGTATTTTAAAATCTACCTCAGTTTTTTTTTAATATTTATGTAACTTTGACCAGAACAAAGGAGAGAAACCCAGCAAAGATGTGCTGAGTTTCTTTCCATTTCTCCTTGCACTTCTCAGGGTCAAACCCTAATTAAAATATAAGTGATAGAGACAAAGTAACACCAAAGTTCATATTGCCATGACCATCTCAGAAACTGGGTTTTAATTGAATGAGCAGATGCCGCATCCGGGATGTTTACGGAGCATAAAACCGCAGTTTAGTTGACATCGAGATGGGTTTCGGTCATTGCGTGACACCACGTCACTTTTATATTCTCATGCCTGTGTTTTGGGCACTTTTTTACCTCATATAGCGCTTGACTACGAACCCACCTAATGGTAAATGGCGATGAAGTCTTCAATGGTAAAGCGCATTAACTTAGTAGAAGCCTATTCACTCTTCACCTGAAGACGGTAGCAATGTAATCGAACGAGAACACCATGTTGTCCAGAATGGCCGGTTGGTCTGGTTAGTGAACCTGACAGCTAGGCTTAAGGCCATGCGTTCGATTAACACCCAGAACATACTTTCTGTGATGAGTAGGAATGTTTGTTCTGTACTGGATGTAATAAAAAAATATATTTAAGTATGTATTTATAAATATTGTATATATGTTTATCAGTTGTCTGATCTCCATAGTACAAGCAAAAATGCTTAATTTGGGATCAAATGGCCGTGTGTGTATGAAATGTATGTAAATAAGTCTTTTGTCTGTATTTTAAGCGTCTTGCCCTCCCCCAAATAAATCTCTTATCTGTTATCGTTCACGCCAAATGTTAGTTTAAAATGTATGGGAATGGGTTTTGATACAGATAAATATGGCGTGTTTTCACACATCAAATTCCTATATATTTTTAATTTACGTTTGGCGCTGAGCGCTTACAGAAAGGTGATTCGTCTCATAAATACCTACTTTATAATCCACTAGTTCCTATTCTTGCTTTGCTTAAATAGAGCTGAAGGCATTAAATGACATTATTTAATGACATTCTTTATTTGGGAACCGATTTAAATAAAACAAAAATTAATTTGTTATACACTTATTTGTACCTACTTATAACTTTTTTTAAAACAATAATAAATGTGCTTATTTGAACTTAAAGAATCACTTGTTTTGATAAATAGCGTTGTACTGGCACGTCTTGTGTGGATCGGGACGTTCAGGTCTATATTACAGAGTGAACTAAAGTAGGGTAACTTTATACAACAGGTCTAAAATGCATGCATACAAGCGCTAGTTTCACCTACGTTGTTCTGCAGTTTAGCAGTTTCATACGCTTTTCAGTGCGATAAAAAATATACATACATGGGTTCTGACAATTTTACCAACATAACAGAATAATTTAATATATTATGTTACAACCCTTGGCATGTCTCGCCGTCAGGTATGTCTATTCAAGGTAACTCGACTGTTTCCCACTAGGGATGCACTATCTTTGTTACCTTTTACGTTGATCGGTTTAGTCGGCTACCATTATTTCTATGTTCACTCCCCGTTTCCCACAATTGATCGGCCTTATTCTAGCGCTAAACCACAAGGTGTCAGGTCGCCTGAGATGAGTGCACCGGAAAGGGGGACTGTGTTACATCGGGTTACAAATACCAACAATAGGCCTGATCTTATCTGCATAATTATTTTATTTGTGAAATAAATACAAGTTTTTGACGTCCGTCGAATATTTTTAATTTCGTTTCAAAACGTCACAACAATGGCGTCCATTTATGACGTCATGTTTTTGTATCTACTATAGATTGGTGAATGGTTTACAAAATGGCGATGACACTCGGCATTAGATCTAATATGGCGGAGTGTCGTATTTTGTGTAATAATTTTTAGGGAATTAATTATAATCATACAATAATTTAAATTTTATTACCTATTTTACAATAAACAACAACAAATACGCCTTATTGTGCACATAAGGAGAAACAGTATAAAAGTAATCACGTGAGTGTTTTTACAAAAAAGGCGCTCTTATCGCTAGACAGCCATGTCTTCCATATTCTCTTAAGTATAAAAATTCCTTTAAATCATAATTTGAATAATTTTTGTATTGCTGTCATTTTCTATTAATCAGTATTATTCTAACGCAAGCCAGGTGCCACATTTCTTTTAATCTGTGGTATCAAACTACGTGAGAAGAGTAGACAGGATGACGAAACAGTGATACATCGGGTTACAAATTACAAACATGCAATTCATTCGATACGGCTCAATTCGACGAATGATACCCACATGGTAGGAAAGCTCGGAGTCGAATAAAGACGACCGATTCACGGACTCGACTTTCTATTTTATACCTTGGTACTAGCAAGTTTAAAATTCGAATAGTCATTGATCTATACGGGCGGTTATTTTTGAAGTTAGGTTAGAAGTCAAAGTGATTATTACAATTATTCTTTAATAAAAATTGTGTGGATAATAATTGAAAATAGAATAAAGTATTCTACAACAAAGAGGGTAGTCGCTTGTTTTAGTTCCACATCTTCCTTTTAGTTCCACAGTTCTTTTATACAGCAAATTTAAAATAATAATAGTAAGACGATATAGAATATGTTCAAATATGAGTGTAATTTAGGGTGAGTTCAATTTAATATTATATACCTACAGGTAAAGTAGATGTAAAAGAATATCTCTATACTCGGTGCAAATTTGATCTTGAATGTTTTTTATTACAAACCGTTGCCTAGCAACCTGTGACAAATAGGAGAATTAAACTTTTTGTTGTTTAATCTGTTGTTAACTTTTGTACCTTATACCTTTGCAATTTTTTTTTTTTACTTGCAAATCATGCTATTTGCTTGGTAAAAAATGCATAAAGTGTATTAAAAAGAAAATCAATAAATCATAAAAGTATAAAAAAAAATACTCCAATAGGTTGAATGTATAGAAAACATGAAATTACGAATGTCAGAGTATGAATTTGTGAATGATGTTGTGTTGTAATTTTTTTTGTGTGACTGGTATAACGACATTTATTTGTAGTTTGTACTTGTTCTTCGATCAATAATTAGACTAATAACTAATTTTCAAAAATATATTGAGTAGTTTAGGGAGATAGTAGTGGAAAAAAACTCATTTATGTAAGTTGGTGAAAACCCTAGGACCCTATTCCGGGTTGAACCTGCACCAAGTATAGAGTAGAATTAAAATTAATTTCTGAAGTATTATAATCGTAATAAATATAAGAAATACTTGAAGTTATAACACTGGTATCGTTATCCATTTTGCTGCGAGTTTCCTCCGACAAATTATTGGTCATTTTGCACAAATACGAGGTGATTTGAACTCGTGATAGGTCATTTGTGAAAGTGGTTACGGGAATGTTGCACCTGATGTTCGCTGTAACAAGGAATTTCGCGGATTTTGCGAAATAGTACATTACGCACATACCTTTATCTTTCGCAATATTTTTCATAGAATACAATTTTTTTTTCCTTTCATAATCTGTAAGTAAACATTTTCTTAGATAACTTCACCTGCACATCTTCAAAGTTTTGTCCAGTTTTTATAAATTATATTTACTTCTATAAATATTTTTCAAAATATAAATATATTTATAAAATTTGAATTTATATAAAAAACAGATACGTATTTTAAAATAGAAAGTATTAAGTCAAAAGAGAAATCTAAAAAAGTTTGATTTTAATAATTATTCACCGTTTACTGTTCACTTTTTATTATACGGGTACTTACGATATGTATTTTGTATGACTACATATCGTGAGTACCCGTATAATAGTAATTTTACACAGCTGTCAATTAAAAAAGTGCCTTGGGCGCTCATTATTTTTTATTGAAGTGTTATTTCTCAATTATTTTTATCGGATTCGCATGGACATAACATTGCTAATAATCAGACATTACATAAGGTCATTAAGTATACTTTTCTGTGATGCAATATCTTATATAAGGCGCAATTGACACAAAAACTTTAAACATACCTAACATTATTGACAGGCCGGTTGGTCTAGTGGTTAGTGAACCTGATTGCTGAACCGAAGGTCGTGGATTCGATTCCCACCCAGGTTAAACTTTTCTGTGATGAGCAGGAATGTTTGTTCTGTGTGTAAACATATATATAAGTATGTATTTAAATATATATATATATATATATGTATGTATGTTTATTATTCGTGTGATCACCATAGTACAAGGCCTTTTTGGGGTCAGATGGCCGGGTGTGAGTTGTCCAAAGATATTTATTATTGTCGATTAATTTTATTGAGTTTCTTTAGTTCTTTACTGTTACTATTACCCTGTTATCCCTGTTAATTATCACAATCGAGATTTTTTAATAAGAGAAAAAGTTCGGTGTCTCAACCAAATGAAGCTACTTACGAAAAATGAACTTGATGGTAACCATGTGAAAAAAGATGTACCAGGGCAACCCGGACTATAAGGTTTTTGTGTTTCTGACCGAATACTATGAAAAAAAAAACAAATTCTTTCAATATATACTACTGAAAAAAAAATTTTTTTTTTTCAAAAATCAACTGAAAAAAAACAAATTCTTTCAATGTATACTACTGAAGAAAAAAAAATTCTTTCAATATACATATACTACTGAAAAAAAAACAAATTCTTTCAATATACATATACTACTGAAAAAAAAACAAATTCTTTCAATATATACTACTGAAAAAAAAAACTAATTCTTTTAATATATACTACTGAAAAAAAAATCTTTCAA
>DWJZ01003004.1:0-18005 GCA_018249125.1 Asbolis capucinus
CCAATTTATTTTTTAGTTGCTTTATATTGTCTATATTTTTAATTATATTTTGTGGCAAATTATTTAATAGTACGGGTTTAATTGTCGCAGTAAGGGGTTCGGGTGTCCTCTTACAATGCGAGGAGTACAGATCATAGTATAAACGCTGGCCAAGTGCAGATTAGTGGATTTCACTTACCTCTGAGAACTTTATTGAAAATTGTCTGGATTGCAGGTTTCCTCACCATGTTTTTCTTCACCAAAGCAAGTGACAGTCAACTTCTGATGCGCACATAACTTTGAATAACAACTATGCTATCACTGCTTACTTCAACTTCTTACAATTGCTTAATTTTTTAGGTTCTATTATGATATAACATCTCGTTCCTGTAAAGGATTTGCCTATAGTGGTTGTGGAGGAAATGTAAACCGCTTTATAAATCAGCAAGTCTGTATGAGTTTCTGTGGACATGTTGAGACTTAAGAAAAATATGCCGGAAGAAATTATGATTCAGAAAACAATCCTATCTTGTAACCCATTTGCGAGTTTAAATTAAGTACACAATAAATATGGTATATTAAATCTAATATAGCCTCTAATATAACCTTTCATTGAAAGTTGGTCTATCAAACGGGAGGCCTGGGTTCAGTGGCGTAACTGGCATAACGTCACGGGTCCCCGTTTCGACGGGGCCCCCGGCGCGACAAGCTGCGAGCTCTGAAGTGACCAAAAATTAATCGACATTTAGTTAAAAATGAAAATTTTATCACAACTTAATGTGTGTAATAATACTAGACTATTCAATATCTACAAATACATTGATTTAGGGAAACAATTATTGACAACAATAAAACGTTTTTTTATATGATAGCGAACTGAAATAAAATTAAACCAAATTCCGGTTAACGTCACTTCAGAACGTTTACAGTTCATTCTTAATACCGCTATAACAAAAGAGAATAGCAATTTATCCGAAGGCAGACAAACGTATTGGGTTTGAACAGATAACGCCTGAAAGGAATGTCGTACTATCGCAAAATCCCCACTCACATTGTAAATAGAAACAAAGAAGATTAGCTTGATATCTCTTTAGGGTTCCGGAATCAAAGAGTGACAATCAAACCGCTACTTTTTACCCAAAACTTGATAGATCTGTTATGATAGATCAAGGATGCTTAACCTTTATAACAGTCGCGCCAAACTCGGGGATGATATATTTACTGCGGCCCACTAGTAATTCCTTATTAAGAATTCTCAGGACTTGCGTAATAAAAAAGTTCTAAAAACATACTTGAGCTGGCCATTTAAAATCCGTTCGCGGGCCACATTATGGCCCCTGCCTGGGGTTGAGCAGCCTTGTGATAGATTATATTACAAGGTTCTTGAACCATAATAGGACTTTCAAGATTACTACCATCATCTTTTTTTTCTTATTATGAGTTGATGCTTGACTAAAATCTAACCTGATGGTAGGTGTAGCCTTAGATGGTAAGACGCATTAACTTAGCTTAACTTAGATGAACCCGGTTAGTTCTTGTCTTGAGGTCATCTGCATCATGCAGTCAATCGCGGTACGCTATCCAAAAGATAAGCTGACCCGTGTCCGTACCGAAGAGATGTCCACAATGTAAGGATACCCGATTTGCGCTATGCCGTTCGAAGGTAGAAGGGGATGGAATCATCTTGACACATCGATAACATCTCAGATCTAAGGGTTAATAGTGCCCTCTAAACCACGAAAGCGTTCAAGAATCTTATCACGCGAAGTCACTACCAATCAGTAGACTTTCAGTCAGTATCCGCTATCTGCTGTTGTCTAACTTCATATGCTGTCCAGCTAAAAACGTTTCCTTTCCCTACTTACTAAAATTTATCTCAAATGGGAATCGAACAAGCACCCGTAGCTCATTTTGGGTAATATGTGGGTTACGTCGTGACATGATCGCATCTGATTAATCGGTCTCATTTGACAACCCGCATCGAAGTTAAGAGACACACTGGTAAGATCAGATCAAAACCAGCCCACATTGGTCATGAAGTTATGTGTGTATTTACAACTGCTTGAAGGCACTTGCTTGAAACATCACGAGGAAAACTGCTCTTCTGAGCGTTCCCTATAGTTTTAGAAGGTGCGTGACTACTGCCAGCCTACTCTTGACCAGCGTGGTGGACTGTGCCTCATTCCGGTAAGAGGAGAACCGTTCCCAGTTGACCAGTGATGGGTTACAATCGTTACCGAAGGGAATCTCAACGGCTCCGTGTAACCTATACTCGGTGCAAATTTAGGTCTGGAATGTTTACCATACAAACTTGAAAAAAATTAATGAATCGAGTTTTAGTGTAAGGCAAGCATTTATGTGATGTTGATTTGTCTTCTGAAAAAGTAACATATACTTGTTATTTTTAAAATGTTAAGTGTTCTATGTTCCATGTGTTGTCATGTCACTCCTTAACACAAGGAATCCTAATGTAGAGGTGGACTAAGCGTCATACATTTTTAGGGTGCCGTAGAAAATTCAGTATCTTTATAGTTTCATCATGTCTATCTGCACACTAGTTAAGTGACTTTTAAATATTGTAATTTGGTATGGCTCCAGACCAATGATGGCCCACTATTAAGCACGGGTCTCATCATAGTGAAGAGGTGTGGAGCATACTCCATCACGCTGCTTTAATGCGGATTGTAGGGGTCAGGTCAAACTAAGTGTTGAAAGATATGCCGCCCGACGTGGCTTAACGATTGCTATCAAGCGATGACTGGCTAATGGTTAAAAATCCGGTCTCATACTCGGGAGGTCCCGGTTCGAATCCCATAGCGCGCACTTCTGACTTTTCGGAGTTATGTGCGTTTTAAGTATTTTAATGTCACTCGCTATAACGGTGAAGGAAAACATTGTGAGGAAACCTGCATGCCGGGGAGTTTGCAAAACACAAAGGTGTGTGAAGTTGTGCGTGGTGGACTATGACCTTAACCTTTTCATTCAGAGAAGAGATCCGTGCTCAATAGTCGGCCGTGATGGGTTGAGATGAAGATGATCTAACGATAACAACCGGGTTGGTCCCGATTGCTATGGGATGGAAGTATTATAGGCTACTATTTTTGCTACTAACAGTCACCCACCGTACTAAACTTTTTCGATCATCTTCAGTCGAAACGTACCTATGTCGATGGCCGAAACAAGCCGCCGAGCTATAAGCGTTTCGCGATGCAAATACTTATGATAAAAAAGTGGCAGAATACAAAAAATCTTTTTCACCGATTTTCTACCATAATTTTCTGGTATCGACGATATGGAAATAATGACCTTGTGATTGTTACATTCGATACAGCAAGAATTCAGCTTTATTTAACATAGCTTTTTACGAAGCAAATAAAATGAAAACTAATTTCAACATTTTGTTTTATGGCCCGTAATCCTGCACGTCTCGTGGCGGCGTATTGTATTTTTATCATTGGAAAATGAATATTTGTGTTAAGAGAAATAGGATAATCCTTGTGTTTCTAGTATATTATATTTCCATAGTAATACCGACGATGGGTAAAATCGTTGTGAAAGAACTACCGGATGGTAAGTAAATAATGTTGGCCTCTACATTTGTGATAGCATAACGGCGTGAGCGTAGGTCTTGTGTTCAAACACCACGACGCGCACTTGACCAACACGTTCGAATATCGCTTGTTCATTGTAAGGAGGGGCCGGAGCCCCGTAGTGGGACAATTAAGGGTTGAATTAATACTTACTTCTTTATGGCTGTTAATATGGAAGAAAATAAATATTTACTGACGGGTATCTCGTTGGATACCAGTGTTCTATCTAGGCTTCAAGCGCTACCTCAGTTATAAAGGAAAAATGTAAAACAAGCAAGTAAAACAACATATAAAGTAAAATTGAATCATTCAATTTTTTAAAGTAAAGTCGAGTAACTTGGCGCCATTGTCAAAGTAATATATATTAAGCAACATATGTTCTGCTATTAAAAAAAAAATCTTCAGTAACCAACAGATGTTTAAACTTAGATCGTGTTATGATTACAATAAAATTAATTGGTAAATGCGTTTTTTTAAAAAGATGGGCTGAGGATTTTCTCACTCCGTTTCTTATCCTCTTTATTTTGGCATCTTTACGAAATGGTGATTCGGATTGACGTTCATATAAAACATGACGTTCATATCACGTCAAAAAATTGACATTAATAAGTGACGTTCATAAATAAATTTGAATCGAAAATCAGAACATCGTTTGTAGTTCAGAAACGCAGTCTTTGACGATCCCTTCCTTCTTGTTGAATACTTTTATTTTACAACTAATTTTACTAACTCTGTCAGGGTTATTCTATTGGAAGTATAATATTATTCATCAATTTTTTTATTGATATTTGAACTATTTCAGTACTATCAGAAAAGGAAAGTATAGTGTGGTGTAAGTTTCAGCCGAACGGATACGACTGCAAAAAAAATGGAGCGTATTCACTGGAGTGAGTATTTCTTATGCGAAACTTAAAATACATTTAGTCATATTTAGATAGACAGGTGTACTGTTTGCACATAACAGAACTTACAAAGAATAAAAATATTTTTACCTTCATAAACAAAAATAATATTCCCATGTGTTTATGAATATAATCTTTAAGTCTTTCGGAAAAGTCTTTCATCGACGAGAAGAAAATGTGAAAGAAACTCCTCAGTACAGAATTATTAAATCATGTTGTTATATTTTCTTTCGTTGAGTAGCTAGTTTCTGATAAAATAAAAAAATAGAATTTCAAATATTTTAAATTGATGTACAATTGTCACAAATAACCTTTACCTCTTTAAAAGCCACGAGCTGCGTGGTGCACTACGCTCTACGGTTCCTCGGTCATTACGTCATTATCTGTGCTCAGCAGTGCACGATAAATGAGCTGAAGCTAATCTTAAACGTATATAAGTTACGTGGACTATACCATCTACATATATATCATCTCTATACCACCTAAGGCTCAAGGCAAATTCATTGGATGGAGCCCTAATAATAATTGTCACACTATAATTTAATTTTACTAAATCATGAGGCGGTTCCGAGCAGTAATGTTTTGTCCATTTTAGTTAAAAATCTTATTTCCAAATGCAGGTTTTATACAGGTACATCACCTGATTTTTAGAGAGACAGCTGACCTCTATGTCCTGCAGCACCACCCAGTCCCTTTATCTGTTGTAGTATGAGATATAGTATGAGATTCAAAATGTAGCTAGCTCTTTTCATTGAACTGATATGAACCGCCTGATAATAATGAATAGCAATATTTTGTTTTGGCTAATATATGTGAACATAGCTATTACATTTTTTAAAGTAAAGTCGAGTAACTTGGCGGCATTGTCAAAGTTATATTTAATAAGAATTATTAAAATCTTTAGAAACACAAGCTTTAATTATAGATGCCTATTAGAAAGAAATACACAAAATTTAATAATTGTATTGTTAACTGTTGAGGAGTTCCCTTCTCTGGAGCCAATCCTGAAGTATCAGTTCACGCTTTTCATAGAAAAGCATTATCATCGGAACTAAAGCAATATGCGAAATTCCAGCTCCGTAGTGAAATGCTCCGAAGTGGGTCTAATTAAGCTTGTAAGATAACAAACCCATAACAAACATTACAAACATACTAACATACAAGCATATTCTGCAATTTAAATAAAAGCTTGTAAAAAATAATACTTGTTTGTTATTTGTTATTTATAGAATCCGAAATGGCAGGAGATGAGCCTTAATTGATGTCTTTAGCAGCTTGGTTCTGATTCTTCTGAAGTTTTTGTTACAAAAATATCGATCGCAACGTGGGTCATGTGTAGTAATGCGCGCTCAGTACAGTAGTACAATCGTGGGACAATTATGAGTGGCAATTACAAGAAACACCTACCCTCGGCCTGACTATTTTTTATTTTGATCATAATCATTTCCAGCTTCTATTATGACACGAAAATGCAAGATTGTAGGTTATTTAACTTCGGAACCTGTGCGAAAATTCAAAACCAATTCAGAACTTTAAAAGAATGTCGAGATGCTTGCTTAGGTGAGTATGAATTACCACCCAGGTCGACGTTTGATTCCCATCCAGGTCTAACTTTTCTGTGACGAACAGGAAAGTTTGCTTTGTGCATAAAAATATACCTATCTATACATATATAAGATTTACCATGCTGATCAAGAGCGAGTTGGTAGTAATGTACTGCGGTCTATATCCCTCTTGTTGTGAGTGGAGACTTGCACAGCAGTGCGACAAATATGGGGTATAATGATTATGGAACAATAATCAGTGAAACGTTCATGGTCCCGCGGCTTGAGTCAGTCTTAGGTGATCTGCGAAGTTAGGAATAGCGGGCGCGGTCAAATGGCGGGTGAACCGCCGATGTCATTCTTGACCCCTTACGTGCACAGAGGATAAGTAAAGCCGTTGACGTTATTAAGAAGAAGTCGTTAAGCCATGTCGGATGCTTAGAGTTGGCATAAAAACTTCCGCCAAATATAACCAAATTCGTGATTATTTTATATATGTTATTATTAATAAAAAACATTTAAGTTAAATGTGGTATACTGGTTTATTTTTCAGTTCCAGGATTTGAAGAAATTAACGGCGTAGTTACTGCTAAAACCTCCTGTCAATTTCAACCAGACTTCGGCCTTTGCGATGATTACTATCCGCAGTAAGTTATGCCAGTTTTTAAGACATAGATCGTAGCGCCATCTAGTTTAAAACGGTTTAACTCAATAAATAGTACATAAGTAAGCATAGTGGCACCGCGGTAATCCGGGCTCAATTCAATCCGGAGCTACCTGTAATCCGACCCGCCTATCAATTGGGGTTGTATATACAATTTTGGAAAATATTCTTTTTTGGACAGGGTGTAGTTAGTAGATAAGTGCCCCCTCATTAAAATTTGGAAAAAAACAATATACAGAAAAAATGCACGTTGAGTTTTATTATAGTATAGGAAAAATGATCGTATTGAAAAAACTCTGGACTAAAGAGGTTCGAGGACGACACGCACGATAGCCTCATATCCAACAGACAACAAACATCATGGGCGCACCAATCTCGGCGAAGCTACGAAGAAGATAGCGACGTCAATTCGGCCAAGGAGAATTCTGATCACGCGTGGCGGCTATAATATACATAGTGTCTAATGCAACAAATCACATACAATCTCCATTTTCAGATTTTACTTCGACATGACTACAAGAACTTGTAAAGGTTTTTCATACAGCGGCTGCGGTGGTAACCTCAACAGATTCGAAACTGCTCAGGCGTGCATCACAACTTGCAATATGTTATTGGAAGCGCGGTCCAGCGAAATTGTTTAAGTTGTGGTTCCATCTAGATAAAACTAGATGGCGCTGATAAATTATAACCATGTATATAAGCTTTAAAATTATTCACTATGTGCTTAACCCAATATCTAAAAATAGAAATAAATAAACTGAAGTAATTTGGAAAATATTTAATTAATTACGTAGAAACGGAACGTCAAAGTACAAATGGTCGTCTAGCCCCATCTACAACTCTAAATTGTTCCTACCGTATATTTATAATAGACGAAAAGGTATTATACTAGTATCATAAAGTAAAGGTAATTAAAAAGTAAAGATAAGTAAAGGTATATTAGTAGTTTAAAAACACAACAACAATGTATGTATATTAAAATATTATTAAAAAGTGCAAACTAGTAAATTAATCTGTAAGCAATAGACATATTAGTATGAGAGAAGAGTTGAAGTGTTCATAAGAGGCTTGTTTGGATTGTACTCGTAAGCTATCGAAAAAGCAGGCGCGGTCGGTAGACGGATAGCTAACCGCTAGTCGCAAATTTCATGATCGCTTCCGCGCTTCGAAGGAACGCTGGACTCGGTTTTAATTGTCAGATAGCATTCTTTAGCCACGCCGGAGTTCTTATAGCGGAAGCAAAACATAACACGGGTTGGCCACTAACCCCCAATACGCATTGGAACAGTATGGTGTAGTATGCTCTAGGCCTCCTAGGTATAAAGAGAAACCCGTGGTTAGTAGTGGGCCATCGATTGAAGCCAGATTTATGGTTATGTAAAAAAATTATAACGTAAGCTAGTATCAAGAAGGGCCCCCCAAAATGCCCAGAGGCCCCTCGCACGGTATATACAATTCTGATGATAATAACGATAAAATAAACATTTATTTTACAAAGCAAACAATTCATAAATATTAAAATTATTTCCTTATTTAATATTTTAGATACAAAACTTTCTGAATTAGATATGCGCACATATTTGTTTACGCTGCGTGGGTAGGTACGGTAAAGTCAAAGAAATATTATAAAAGATCTCCAGGCAGTTTTAATACAAAAAAGTGTAGCTGGCCGAGTGCGGTTTGGTAGACTTCACACAGCGTCGACAAGCTTATGAACAACTCTGATAGGTCCAGTTTTCCTCGTGATGTTTTTCTTTGTCGAAATAAGTGACAACGAAATTGGAATAAGCCAATAACTTTTTGAAATATAGAAGAGCGAGAAGGTTTGAGCTGGCCAACTGCTGATTGGTAGCCTTCACACCTCATTAAAAACTTAACTTAACTTGAAGAGATCTGAGGGCTGCAGGTTTCTTCACAATTTTTCCTTCACCGTAGCAAGTGAATCAGAAGTTTATTAACTTCTGATATACACATAACTTAGAAAATTAGAAGTGTGCGCCGCATTATTTGATCTTGAACGTTCAAACGTACGCTACAAATGTGTGAACAGTATGTATAGGTACAGAATCAATTCCAGCTCGATCTGCCTACTCGTCTAGAAACAAACGTTGCTATAAAGATCTGTATACCAGTCGACCTTGGCGGTATCTCGTGGTTTAACGATGTTTAAGATATGCGGGATTTATTATTACATCATTCAGGCCACGGGTTCTCAAAGTATGTGTCGTCCCACGAAGGATACTAGTTAATAGGGGCTGTAGATTAAAATATAATTTAAATAGGTTTTTCCCGCGAATGCGTCTACATTAAAATCGTTCACCCACCCCCTTCTTCACCCTCCCACTTCTTCTTAAGCCCCCCTCCTTTTAAGCCCCCTCCTTAACCCCCCTCTTTCTTAAGAATCCCCACCTCTTAATCCACAGTCAATATTACATTTAATGCATAAGTACAAAGTGTTCTGCTTATACATATCTTCGATAATGACGTACTTTCATACAAGCTTTCACATCCTATTTCAACCCCTATAAGCATTTACGCTAAAACAAGTATCGATCTGTACCAATCCCCATTGGAGCAGTTTAGTGGCTGAGTCCGGCCTAGTGGCTAACCCGAGTGTTGGAGGTATTTATAGCACCCAAAGGTCTCCAGCAATAGTTAACTATTAACATCTGACGATAACAAGGACACTGACAGCTTTATGTGCCCTCCGAAGCACGCTTCGAAAGCGCTTCCCTGGACGAACTTATGTTTGTCCACCATCAGTCATGCTCTCCCCGCCCGCACCTGCTGTTGCTTAACTTGGTTTATCACTTGGAATTGAAGTTACGTAGGTATAAGGAGTTGTCACGTGCTACGGTGAAGGACAACGTCGTATGGAAACCTGCACACCTGAGAGCTCTCTATACTGTTATTAAAGGTGTATGAAGTCAGCTACGCATTTGGCCAGCGTGGTGGAATATGCTTCACATTGTGATTGGACACCCACGCCCAGCAGTGGGTCAGTTATTGGTTACAATGATCACCCGTATAATATTTCCAACAAATTCAATTGTTATAAAAGCTGTTTGAACTTATCTATTGACCGTCTCTTATAATTTGGTCAATTCCATTAAAGTAATTGATTTTCCACTGGTATTGTTAGATGCCTTTTCAATAGTAACTGATAAGCTACTTCCTTTATTGAGACTGATGTATTGGTATGTGGTATTATGGTATACCGAAGTTTCAATCCAGTTTACCCCCGGTAGTCCGACACATATATTTTAGGACACATGTTAGTGTCGTATTATTTTTTTCGTCGGATAATTCAGTACTCCCTAACAGCCTGTATAATGCGTTTTTTTAAAGGACTTTTATTCTGACGAATTACGAATCAAAATTCGTGTGCTAAAAATCGCAGAGGTCCTAAGGGAGCCAGACTGCGGACGGACGGATATCAAATTATCTGTGATAGCATTTTCATCCTTTCTATACAAAACCTGAAAATAGCTGTCATAATTATTATATAACTTAAAAACGAGCCTTCATATAAATCCACAGGATAATATTAGATTCCCGATAAGGAATACCCACAGTATAGAAACAGTAGGCTATCTTCGCCTTACGTATTAGGCAGCTGCCAATGTTGGGCAATGTTTATTCCGTGACAAAAATACTCCGCGGACTGTTCTCAAGGCCCAACTTGTAAGTTATCTCAAACGTGACTGAGTGTTAAAAGCGTGGCTACCAGTTCACGCTCAGTTAACGATCGAACGCATATTTTTACATTTTCATGACTACGATATTTTTCTTTAAATATTTTGCAGCGCAATGCTGTAAAACTGGGTGTTCTGGGACTAGGGCTTCTGAAAGATAATAAGGATCGAAGAAGGAAACTCCTTAGCAAGAAACGGTGAAAGTAACTCTTCAGCAAGAAATGGCGAAAGAAATTAAATTGAATCTGTACTTTGTGAAATCGAATCCTAAAATCTCACAGAAAATAATAAATAACTAATATTATGTCTCGAAACCAAGTGCAGTGCTGATTTTTCCTCACATCTTTGACGTTGAGACGGGTCACGTTTTTCAATTTAATATTGGATATTTACTTAGGACAGGGACGTCAATAAATTTGGCACTGCCGTTTATTTCGGTTTCTCTATATACTCTGTACTAGGTTTCTGTCCATTTTCCGACGACAACAAGACATCCGACTCTTGTAATGGAGTCTACACTAACGTGCAGTTTTATGTAACACGTAAACGGCGGACTGGTCACATGATAATAAGTGGTCACCTTCGCTTAATATCGTAGCATCATCAGCAGACTGCAGCTGCCCTAAAAGAGACAACATTTTACAGCTTTTTAAGAACCCCATACCATATCGTCTATTGGACACAACATGAAAAGCCCAACCCTTCAGACACTCGATTTTATTAACAAGGTTTCTTAACTGCTGTCAAACGATACACAGCCCTGACAAACAGAAATAACAAGACGACCAGGTAATCTTGTTATTAGTTTGTCTTTCAATTCCTTCTTCCAACCATAACTGATTCAGTAACACATCGTCAAACAAGATCAGATGATAGATTAGTTATCACTTAGTATTATTAGTTAGTGCCCTTTAGTATGTAAGACCGCATCGCAGCTTACTATCAGGTAGGATCGCGGTCAAGCACTAATTTATAGAAGGTAAAAACAAAACTTGATGCTTCTAGCGGGTACTTCCAGCAGCCGCCTGTAACACGTTTCCTGAATCCAACATAGAACAATCATGGCGGAATGTATTGACATTGAAGTTATTGAAGTTTATGTCAAACTTATTGAAGTTTATGTCAAACTTATTGAAGTTTATGTCAAAATTGCATTATTATTTAATGACTTGATTAGTAAAAGTAAAGCGTAACTATAACTACATTTAACCGAGTTTGAAGAATAAATTTGTCTCAATAAAACTGCAAAGTTGAAATAGTTTTGTGATGCAAAACATTTTTCAAGTACTGTATAAGAAACTTGACGAAAGGAGACTCGGAAACGCTTAACAGCCAAGTTGCATTTTTAGTTTTTATCGGTTCTTGTGTTTTACCGACTTCAAAAAAGGTACTCAATTCCTATGGATTTTGTTTTTATATACATCTTATATTAGAACATTTTACTGAGAGGAGCGATTTTGATAACTTTTTTTTATCGTAAACTGATGCTTGCGATTTCAACCTGTCAAGCAGTTTTGGCGTTATTCTTACTTTTTTTATTTTTCTTTTTGTTCTTTACCCCATAACTTTTCATTGAGAGTGCCGATTTCAAGGATTCTTATTTTATTCTAAAAGCGGTATTCGTAGGTTCAAATAACTTTAAACGACATCGTTTTGGAGTTGTTAGAATTTTACTTGGTTTTCTTAATAATCGTTGTTGACTTTTCATTTGGTGTACCGATTTTTATGATTCTTTTTTATTCAAAAGCTAGTACTTGTCGCAAAATTTTAGGTGAATTTTAGCGACATCTGATAATTACTTTTTAAGTTATCTTTAATAATGTGTATTTAACGTTAATGCTCCTATTACCGCCAGTTTTAGCTGTTTTAGGATTCACTTAAAAAAATATACATATATAAGCTGTTATATTAGGCAAGATATTATAATTTTTATTTAATCTCAACTAGGTGTTCTTTGCAATTCAGTACTTAAATTCTGTATTAAATAAGACAATAGGTATTAAATATTTGTTTAATCCTAAGGAGTAGTTGGTTCTATTGCCGAGCTATAGAACGTGGCAAGATTCTATTACAGTTTTTTCCGCTTCTTTTACCGACCGCTAAGAAATAATAACTTCTTCTGTACGATTAAATAAAATAACAAATAGTATATACATATTTTATTTTAATTTATTATTATTTACATGAAAATTTAATTAAATAAACTGTTCTTGAGGTATTTATTATGTAATTTATTATATATTGCAACACTAAAAGCATTTACTTGTTTGTTTCACTAATTTTGCTACTGTTTCCCACAATTGATCTTTATTTACAGAAAAACCTAACTTCTCGAGATAGAAAATCCAGTCTACAAGTCCTTTTTCTTCGCCCTTCGTTAAAATTGTTTGTTTTCCACAATGTTCATTTAAATATTTATTATTTCTCTTGTCACACAGAGTTGTTCTCGGGTTTTATAGGTTATTGAAGCTTCGTATGCGCTTCTCCCTTCATTTATAGCTTCGAGTGTACTGTTTGCGCTAATCTGTTTCACGATTCTATAAAAAACACAAATTTTAAAGAGTTGTGGAATTTAATTCTTCGAAATAAGCATTAAAGAATTACAATATGCTTCCATTACTTTTATAACATTCCCTTTATTATAAAATCCTGTGTACAGGAGAAAGGGGTATACACCTAATAGCAGCCATTCCGTCCCGCCATTTTTATTTGATTTGAAAACATATGTATGCAAGGTGACAATCATGAATGAAACTGGATAGGAAATATTATTTTTTCACAATCCAATTTCTGTCCAAATCTCCTAAAGCGCCACTTATCCAAGAAATAAGTCAATTTGTTAAAAAATATACACTTCATTTTTGTATACTATGATATTACCAACATCGTCACAGCTGTGAGCCGATAATAGAATTAAGTATGAAAATTATAATATTCTATTAGCGACCAATAAAATCAAAAACAAGCAGTTAAAATATTTATTTTATGGAAAACTGTTCAATTTCGTTGCTAAACACTTTCTTTTAACACCAATTAGTCATTAACTCAAATAATAACGGTTATTTAAAGTATAATATCATATAATAACAGGGATATTGGTTAATGTTGAATCTAGTTTTACCTAAAAACTTTAAGAATATTCTTCGTCGTTAATTGATTTAATGCATTAAATTAATTTTATGAATTGAACTAGAAAAAAATTAAATCAAATTAGGTAGCTTAGAATACACATTATTTTAAAATATTAAATGTTCTAAAATTCCTTAGAAGAATTCTTATAACAGATCAAGTTTTGAAATATGGATTCATTTCCGCCTTAAATTAAAACTTTATTTTATAACGTATAAAAGTATAATATTAAGAGTTTGTTTAGAAAACTAAATTATACATAACAGTTATATAATATGATAGCTAGAAGAATATAATATGATAGCTAGAAGAATATATGTGATAGCTAGAAGACAAATAAATTATTAGTATGTCATTTTCCTTAAGTAATATGGTATACTTACGTGTCTGGAAGCGGGTCGCTATAAAACTTGCGCCCATTTCGGGCGCATCGCACTGACTTTGAAATGATTTCTTTCATCGGCTATTTAGACACGCGACTCTTACTCTTTTACTCTTTTTATTTTCCAAGAATAGTACCTAACTAATTTTTAATGTTATGATATGATGAATAATGATATGATATGAAATATTTAAAAATTAGATCGTTAATACAATACATATTTTAAGAGTTCGTTAATGGAAGCTTTTACTTAATTGTTTGAAACTTCGTTGACAATGATCGTTTCAGTGTATTATCTTTCGGAGGTATTTGAAGTCAGTTTTTACATGATAAAAAACATTATATCCATCATAAACATTTCTGTTATAGATTAAACATTAAAAAAAAATCGAAACTTTTTCGTGGAATGTGGGTAAAATAAGTGAAATACGCTTTTTTATGACATTATCTAATAGGTTGACTATAATATGTAGTATATTTAGAGTAATGTCACATAACCTATTTACGAGTAAATCTTTGTATGAACTTATCACTTATTCCCTTTGTTTGCAAGTTGTACTAAGTTATTTATATTGGTATCAATCTTTAATCTTTTGACCGCAAGTTTAAAGTTTAAATAAAATAGATTTTATAGAAAGAAGTAATTTTATTTTAATGCTATTTTCTAGAAGATATTTCAGCTTATAGGTACATAATTAAAAAAATATATTATTGATTAAGAAATACAAACTCGAGACGGACGGACGGCGTGGTTAGTTTTATCCATATGTAGGTATTTTACTATGAACTGATGGAAACATGTTTCTGTACATTTATCCCATTACGCCTAATATAACAATAGGTAACGGATCATAATCTTCGAAGATGATATATTTTTAAAAGTGCAATTATATTATATGACAGACGTTTAGTTTTAGTAGACAATAAAAAAATATAATTAACAAAAGGTATTGTAACACAGAAGAGGTCAGGTGTGGGATTCGAACCCACGATCCCTTGCGGAAACCGAAGACTAGCTCCGGCGCTTTAACCACTCGGCCAACCTGACACACTAGCTGCCGTCGAACATCCTCTACAGTATCCAGTCAGGCACATGCGCAGTAGCTTTCTACGAGGACTTGTAGTAATTTCATTAGTATACAGTATTTGAGCAGGAGTTGATTGAGGAGTAAGTGGCCAATTTAGTTGACGGAAGTTTATATCTTGTTTCTTCTACTCCTCTCTAACGATAACAGATCAAGAAATATGTTTTGTACTGTTTTCTAAAAGCCGATTGCGTTCAACCCAGTAATAGTCCATTTCTTATAGAATCTTATGGAAAAGCGTGGGGGAATATGCTTAACGAATAATTAATGTAATAGGTCCTACCGTTTCAATGAAAGTAATTTAAATAAATAAATAAATATCCGAGACTTTACAGCACAGGGCTCACCTTATGCATGACGAGGCCTAGAGTTTCTTTCCTCACGCTGATCTAGTAGGGATCGGTGTGTACCAATCCCCAATGGAGTAGTTTGGTGACTGAGTCCGGGCTAGTGGCCAAGCCGAATGTTGGAGGTATTTATAGCCCAAAGGTCTCCAGCAAAAATTAACTATTAGCATCTGACAATAACAAGGGAATTGACGGCTTTACGTGCCCTACGAAGTACGCTTCGAAATCGCTTCCCTGGACGAAATTATGTTTGCTCATCATCAGTCATCCTCTCACCACCCGCGCCCGTTGTCGCTTAACTTGGTTAATCACTGGAGTTGCGTATCAGAAGTTGATTATCACTGGCTACGGTGAAGGACAACGTTTTCAAAACACCGCACTTCATCACTAACTAAAGCAAGCACGGCGTCCGCTGTGGACAGGTTTTTCCTAAAGCCGTACTGGTTGGGGGATAGGTATTGTTTGGATTCGAGTAACGACATAGCGGTCAGAACAGATATGGCGTTAATTGGTAATACGGTGTCGGTCTCCAGAATTGTGTATTGGATGTATTACAGCTCTTTTAAAAGCCTCTGGGAATATATAGGTCTTAAAAGAGATGTTAGACACGAAGGTCCCAAAATCCCATCCTACGGCACTGTCACTGTAAAGTGAATCAATACCAGCACTGACTTCATTCTCGTTCATGTCACGAAGCATGAAGATGTCCTTATTTATGCTAAGTTTGATTAATGACTGATTAAGAGAATGGGTAAATGAAGAGTTCTGGATTTCGCCTCCATCCATCCGTCAGCCTTTATTAGTCCACTGTTGGATGTAGGGCTCTCCTAATTGGCGCCACTCTGACCGGTCCTGCGTTTGCTGAATCCAGCGGATATCCGCTGTCTTCTTCAGGTCATCAGTCCACCTGGTTGGAGGGCGCCCTGTGCTCCTTTTTCCAAGACGTGGTCTCCATTCGAGGACCTTTCTTCCCCAACGGTTATTGGTCCGTCGAACTATATGGCCAGCCCATTGCCACTTTAGCCGGCTCATTCTGTGAGCTATGTTATTTATTCTATTGAGCCTACTTTAGAGAAATAATTGTTAATACATTCTATGGACTCCGAAAGACTATTTATACATTTTAGAAATTCTGAAGATATACACTGGTGTTTATTAGTGTTAGTAATATCACAAATCACATTCCATTCCAATATCAGTTGTTATAAGGTTAGTAATAGTTTGCTTTGTGCCTGTATTCCCTATTTGTTCTAATTCCAGTGAATTATTTAGCAAACTATACAGTATAATCCCTCAGAAACAATAGGTAAATAAGCCCCTTACCGGACGTGAATTGTTTATAAACGGGACCAGTTATACTGTTGGATTTTAGTTATTTTGTTGTATGGAGTTTCTATTCATCTGCGGCTATAACTTACATTTAATTATATTGTAGTGCGAAAATCTGTCTGTTTTCTTTTCACGGATAAACTAACTAACCGTTTTGGATGAAACTTGGTACAGAGGCGGAACAGAGGTTGACGAAAAACAGACTTTTTATGCATCAAGGGCTTGGGGATGAAATAGGGGATGGTAATTCTTCTTTATTGAAGATGTTATGCTTTGTATTCATGCACTAGATGCAGTGGTGAAGGAGGGGAGTGCCATGAGGACGCAGTCGCGGGCAAAAGTTAGTACTTTATATACCGCAAACTATTTATTTACTCTGCGTAAAGTTATACTAGGTGGTTTCAACCTATTGATGACCTACTACTGAGCTCGGGTCTCTCCTTTTACTGAGGAAGCCTGGAGCATACTTCACCACGCTGTTCCAATGCATATTAGTGATGGTAGGAAATGTTTGACAAAAATTTTAGTTTAAGCATAATAAATAGAGAAGCGCTTGAATCCTGGAAGGCGCAGTAACACTGGGTACGTAAAAATAATTTATAGGCGAGTATAGTTTAGTATAAAAGGTACTGTGTAAGGTACCTTGGTAAAAAGTGGTCTATATGTTATTGAAAACTATAATCTATCTCTGTACTAAATTTCATCCAGATCGGATCTGTCGTTTTTACATAAAGGAATAATAAACATCCATCCATCCATCAATAAATTCATCCATGCATCCATCCTCACAAACTAGTATTTATCATATTAGTAGGATATTAACGACTTTCCGATGAAAGTCATCAATAGGAGGAACCGGATATGTCGGTTTTCATTTTTGTTATGTCTTGTCATATGGGAATATGCTTTACATATGGCAGTGATGTGAAAATGTTACGGACCAATGAATTCGGGTCAGTGCAATATGAACATTGTGTATCTAGGTTGTAGTTATCATATAGGGTTGTAGTTATAACGTTCACGTGATGTTTTTATCTCTCCTTCCTCTTTTATCCCTCACCCCACCTTATATCCCGTGTATTTTATTACATACAAATTAGGGATATAATGGCCGATATAATCCTGGTTATTTAGGTCTTGTATTTAACTATTATCGTATAACCCAAGGAGAGATTATTCCTGTCAAATCTCTAAATTTTAATAGCGCAAATCAAATATTCAATTTGCAAGGTGAAGTTCGAGAAACGTCTTGGAGTGTCGGTTTTTGAGCTAACGGACCGGGAGAGTAAGAGCGAAAACGTGTATACTTCACTCCGAGACCTCCTGTTCAAAATAAACTCACTTTTTCTTCTTCAATAC
>DWJZ01003005.1:0-18000 GCA_018249125.1 Asbolis capucinus
AATGCAAACGGGTAATCTTGATCTGTTCATTATTTTACCGATATTTCGACCCACTTAAAAGGGTCATGGTCACGGCAAGATTCGGCAGATCGTGAGTGCCCGTTTGCATTAAAATGTTTAGTATCCGCTATGATATTAGTCTAAAACCATATGTATATCATGAGTACCCGTAATATAGCACAATTTGCCGAGGAGTTTAGTGCCTTCCAAAGCACGAAAGCGCTAAAGTTTTTTTCCCACTAATGATCACACATTCACTTACGCTACGCGCCCGCTATTTCATAGTTTACTGATTACTTGCGCTCAACACAAGCCACTGGGCCGCGAGCGCATGCATGAAATACTAGGCTCGAACCCACAGGTTCGCACGCGTGGTATGTTGTCTAAAAAATTGTTATTATTTCAGACTACTATCCCTATGCCAAATTTCATTCAATCCGTTCAGTAGATGTTGCCTGAAGGAATAAAAACATCCATTCATCCTAACAGACTTTCACTTTTATAATATTAACAAGACTAGTATCAAACCTACGGCTTTGCTCACGAAGTATCACGAAGTATGCCGATAAAAATGAGCATGTTATTCTGGACTAAAATCTATTTTTGTGCCACATTTAGATCCACTCAATAATTTTGACGTGAAAGATTAACAAACATCCATCCATCCTCATAAACTATCGTTTTTATAATTTTAGTAGCACGGGTATAACAATAAACAAATTATAAACACAAAAGTTACCAGTCGGTTGATAGTTATGTTGATATGTGTCGGCCAACACCATAATGTGGCTGCCGCGCCGGAACGGGTCATGATAAATAACTTCTGGGAAGATGAACGTGTCCGAGTTGTCGGGGTTAGCTTGCGCTGTGTTGCTGCCGTCGAAGTACCAAATTGGCAAGTCTGTAACAATTTAGAACAGATAATGTTAGCATTACTGCTGCAACGCATTGGAGCTCCGTGGTGGAGTATGCGCTCCTAATTTGTGCTACTCTGACTGGTCCAATGCCATCTGAACTTACACTAATCTATACTAATAATGAAACTGTGACTGGGTCAATTCTTAACAATAAATAATTTTTGAAAATTTTATGATTCAAGTAGGCTTTGTTATCGGTATTAAAATATGTTTTTTGGTTTTATTGTCGATCTGTTCGGGTTTCACGCAAAAGCCATTGAACAGATTTAGATGAAACTTGGCATACGCGAAGTTTATTCCAGAATAGCTTTGTGACCACAGGATAACAGGTTTAAATTAGTATGCCAACTTCGAAACCAAAGGACCAATTTAGATGAAATTTAGCATGATAATAGCTTATATAAGGACAACGGACATAGGATACTTTTTATCCCAGAAAGCTGGTTTATTCCCATGGGATAATAGGTAAAAAATTGTGTGGTAACTCGCACTCCACTGGACCAATTTAGAGACAATTGTGCATGTTTGTAGCTTATATGAGGAGAAGGATTATTGGATAGTTTTCATGCTATTATCTTCCGAATCGAAGCCGGGGCGATTTCTGGTAGTCTTATATAAATTTAAATCATCAAACTGAGTTAGTCCAAAAACAAATTAAGTATACTTTAATTATGCAGATAAATTAAAAGTTCCAACAACTGTTAATAACAACCATTTTGTCTTTCTTTGATTAAGTATTTGTTATAAAAGCAGGTTGAGAACACAAACAGACAGAAAAATTAAAACTTGAAATAAGAGAAAAGAAATGCTAAGCTCCGGTTTCAAAACGATGTTTTAAAGATATTGTCACAAAAAATACTATTATGTCTTAAGTTATTAGTACGAAACAACCGTTTTAATAAGAAAGTACCTTAATAAAATGTATTATTTTTCTACCTTTTTAAAGTTTTGTAATCTTAAAAGTACCTTTGTTGTAAACAGGAGCCCTGCAAGGAGAAACGCCGTTGCTTGTTAAAACTGTGCTTACAAAACTACAGTTGTCCCCTGCTCCAGGACCGATAATGACTGCCAAAGATGGAGGAGTCATGTACACTTCCTTAAAGCCTCTTACACACTGAAGACGATTGTGGGCGAAAGCCAATAGCCTCTCTAATACTCCCTAATATATGTATAGTTATGAATAAATATGCTGTTTTTACAAAAACAAATTTTAATGAGTGCCATGCTCGCTAAATATACGTTAACACTGTTTTAATGTTACCTTTATGAGTTTTCGGTATGAAATTGAATGTTCTGTCTTTTGACCGAAGATTTATACCGCTGCCGTCGACCCAGACGTAGCTAGCTAGAATGGCTTCACAGGGTACCTCCAAGTCTTCATACTTCCGCATAGCAGCTTTGTTCAAAGGTATCGGTACAGCATTCATTTTGATTGCTGTCAATTTTAAATAGTATTCTACATTAAAATAAATGCGTACTCACGACACGGCTGCTGAACTTTACGATCCTGTCGGGAGACTTCGTCGTCGGTAGGTATTCGAGGGTTATTTTAGTGAAACCCTTGAGTTTTATGACTCATAATAATTCAAGTCACTTCTCTTTATACTGATTGAACGTCGTGACGTCAGCGTGGAATCCAATATTTAAATGAACACTAAACGAAAACCATGGATAAGACAGACGAATCAATATTGATCCCAATCGTATAAAAGAGACAAGTACGGTACAAATCTACGAAGGCAGCATAGAGAAGGAGCTAAAGTGTCCTTTACACCATTGAACCGGTCCGTAACTTGATACAAAAACTACATATATACACACAAGTAAACCTTCAAAATTTGACAAATCGGACCAAAATTAATTGTCTAATAGTTTTACAAAATTAAATTCAACAAATGTCATGGGATGATATCACAAGATATTTTGTCACATACTTATTTGATAATATACTTTTTAGTGAATGACTATATTTACCTTAGTCCAAAAAACACTATAGAATTAAAATTTAGATGCTATTTTACGCTAGCAATTTTGAAAATTCAATTTCTTTATGCCGAAATTTAGAAAACAAAACACAATAAAAACACCATTTGCTTGACGTTAAAATGTCTAGATAGCTTTATAAGTTTAATTTAGAAATAAGATGCCAGTAGCAACCTGGGAACGTACAATGATCTCATTGAAAGTAACGACATTTTATTAGCCTTAAAAGCAATCTTAGTTTAAAGACTCTCAGAATTTTAATACAAAAAATATTGTCTTCGTATTTCAATACAAAAATATTATAAAGGTCTTTGAACTTAGGAGAAACCATGGAAAAAGAGAGAAGTAGAAATGGTATACGTGTGGATTAGGATGGGAACCTGGCTAGCCAAATTAAAACAATTAAATGACTAATGACATTGTCTATCACTAAGAAATATAAACGTTTATTGGTTCTTAGTATTGCCTTTTAAATAGTCTAATAAACTCCCTATTTAATTTTGAAAATGAACCGTAAGACCAATAGTAATAATATGTAAATTCTATGACTTTTCTATCGTCTTAATACGTTTATCAATTACAAATATTATAATTATCAAATGGTTCTATTCCCCGCTAGATGGATTGTCTGAACATTATCCCATTATATCTTTTATAATATTGATATCACTCTCAATAAGACTGATGTTGACTTGCGCTTTGGTTGAATTAGTACTACTACTTAACGCCAGATGGATTAAATATAGCCCTAATTTGATTGACAAAATATGTCAAAATGTTGTTTGTATTTACAAAATTATGATTAAAGTGATAGACATAAGGTACATTTTTGTGTGAACAAATAAACCCATCCTCGTGTTGTGTCTTTTGCTTTTACTGCGTTGTCGATATATCACTGTATGATACTGTTATCTATTTACTTCATCTTGGGATATACATATATATACATATGCATAATACATATTTGTATACTACTGAAATTTAATGTTCAAACTGTTAAAATATATTCCATTGGCCTAGACGTAGTTACTACAAAGCCAATTGCCAAAAGTTTTTGTGTAACCCGAAGGCCTCCAACTGGACTTTACGGGTTCTCCGAATTTCTATTGAACACCTATTCATATTGCGACAACGCCAGTTTTGCCTAACTTGGCCAATCGGCATCAACGCTCACTACCGGAAAATGAACGTTTCCCTACGACTTGTGCTAATATATGTTTGGCAATGGTGATTTTATAAATCGTACCTGAATAATTCTGTCATTTCTAGCAGCTAGGAGCATGACATGTTTGACAATTTCAAAATATTTTTGAGAATGTTTATTTTTACACATTAATAAAATTTGGTTATTTTTAAATTGTGATAAATTACAATGAATTTCAAAGTAAGAGCCTTGGCTCTACTACTATTTTTGGAGTTTACGAAATCTTTTTCTCCTGAAAGATCGTCTACGACAAAATTTAATAAGATCTCATTAAATAAAGACGTTACAGCTTACGGCAACATTACATTGGGCCGTACGCTAAATAAAAAAATATCTTCATCATCATCTACAAACGCGATATTAAAACAGAATAAAAAGTGGAAAATTGGAAGAATAACACACAAGCAGTTCGGAATCGTTAATATTTTGTGGCAAAAAACAAAAGTATTCGTTGACGAAGATTACTCAAATCTTACTTGTAAAGCTACAACAATAAAAATAACTCCAGCTACTCGTAAACCAAAAACATTTAAAAAAGGACTTAAACTATCTTCTCGTCAAACGAAATTGCAAAAAGTAACTCCCAGTTACATAGAATTTTATTACTTGGATCAAGCAGATGATCGAATAAAACGCAAAGAACCCAGCAAACCAAAATTACAAAATCGTAATGGTAACAAGACCCGTACTGCGGCATCCAATAAGAAAAAATCATCTAAAGCTCCATTAATCAAAGTTAACATTAATACAGTACGCGGGCACATTTCTCAGGCGTTTAAATTAGCTCATGAAGTCGGCCAAGGCAATTTTTATCGAAATAAGCCAAACAAACTAAAACGAACAACGTTTAATTCCAAAAGTCCATTAACAGTCAGAACGAAAGCAAAAACAGGAGGCAGTAAACAAACACAACATCCGAAACGAAATAGATTGCAACGAACCACAAATATTTTCTCAAGGATTACTTCTGTTGATTCTAAAAGGAGACATGTAAGTACAGTTCCCGAAAGTAAATATTCATTTACTACGAAACATGACATTAATAGAACTCATAGCACTAAAAGTTATCTTGTGCCAGCTAGTACCTTTGCCGCTGACGACAAAGTTAAATTCTTCGAAATTTATGATAGTAACACTCCAAAATTGAAAAAATATGTTATAACTAACCCAACAACTGTTGAGACGGATGATAAAGAAATAAATCAACGCGATGATGAACGAATACTTTTAGATCATGTAAATAAAGATATAGGACATCAAGATAAAAATAAAACTAGATACGTGAAGAAACATATACAAAGTTTATATAGCAGTGAAATTAAATCTAAAGCTGATGTTAACAACACAAAAATAAATAACAGGCATAATTTAAAAGGTTTAACGAGTACTTCCACATTCCAAGCTTCTTTTCAAAAGCATTCCAATGCGAGTCGACCGACTGTGTGGACAAAATATCCCTTTGTGGCGGCGTACATATACGAACCTTCACATGTGAGTACTTTTATCATTTTTTAACAAAATTACTATTATTTTAGTTATTTGTAATAAATATAATTTATTAAATGTCTATTTTTGTATAATGTGTGATGGTGTAAAAGATCGACATCTTTTAAATAGAGGTCCAGTCTAATCTGAGACAGAGTCAACTCCCGTCCTGCTGACGGACGAACGTTTCAGCACCAGGTCTCGCCTTTTGGAGGTCTCTGCCATCTAGTAAATCCAACCAATATCTCTGGGCTCACTTCCACCCATTGTAATCTCGACGGTACCCTCACATGACGGTAGGGTATTTTACCGGCCCGACTATCACCCTTCTAGAAACGACCTTGAAAATCTTACACGTATTTCAGTCGCAGGATTGCAAATTTATTAGAATATTAAGGCTTGATCCACACTATAGGGCTGATCTCACTTCGTTCTCGTTCCGATCACGAACCCGACAAATAGTCGCTAAGATTGATCCTTGCTAGTGTGATTAGATCGGAACGGATCTGTTAAGAATGGTATGAATACACTCATTGTTTTTTGTTTAACAATAATTTCCCGGATCAGATCGGATCGGATCAAGATCGGACCGAGAACAATTGGAGATCAGCACTAATGTAGATCGAGCCTAGACTTCAAAAGGCTACCAAATACAACAAAACGAATTTAGAAATCGTAGTATTTGCTCGTTCGGAAAATACGTGACATTGTTATATAATCCTCAACATATTTACTGAACTTATAGAAGTTCTAAAATGGCAGGACCTGAACAAACAATTTCCCCGTCACAGATCCAATATCAGAAATATTGCTGATTTTATATATACTAGCAACTCGCATGTAGTATACTCGCACCTCAATCTCAATATTGGATGAAACTGGGTCATATATTACATTTTTAAACTAAGTTTTAACCGACTTCTAAAAAGGAGATAAAAGAAATATCAAGTCACCGCATATATTCGCAGTCATAACTTCGTGTCTAACTTAGAATTTGAATAAAATAAAATGCATTTATTTCGCCTTGGAACCAAAAGCTCAAAATTTGCCAAAACCGAAAGTCAAAATGTAACAAAAGTCCCTACATCAACTATGAAATTTATAACAAATTATATATAAACAGTATTAGTGACAAAGCCTAAATTCGAAAGTATTTGAACGTTTCCTTGTATTCATCTGTGTGTTCTAATTTCTGGTTTCCTATTGCATTCATTAAGATCTTTAGTTTGATAAACTTGATCGGGGCAAAATTAAACACTTCGTTTAGTATTTCCGTACTGACATTTAAATATAATAGGGTAGAAAATAAAGCGGTTTCCGGTAATTTGCAATATTTTTTAATTTTGTACATCTGTAACGAATCAGGAAAAAAATCCATAATTAAATCAGGAAAAATTCTCATATTTAAATAATTTGGCGGAATACCATAGTTATTTCGTAGTAGTCTACCTCGCATATAATAAGGAAGAAAGAAAGATATACATATATGCGCATTTTTAATCTTCACATACTATATCTTTTTAACATGTTCGTAATTCAAACTATAAGAAAATTAAAGCAATTTAAGAACACTGGCATAATATGTGTTCTATATTTAAATCAACGCACGCACATTTATTTTAATTATTTACTCTTTTGTTTTCCCGCCTTTTAAGTATGTCAGTTTTTATTACTACATGTTTTGTCGAACTCAATTTGCTTAGTTCCTAAAACTTAGGTGAGCCGTACACAATGAGTAAATAAATCTCCTTTTGTCGCACACTCAAACCTTCTCATCCTATACCTCCTCATACCTCCATAAATACCAGTGAAAACTAGGATTCCCTGGCGGAAGGCATTAACAACACATACTCGTATACACGCCACAAATAACACTCATATTCTGACCAAAACTCATCTGTCACTAAATGCCAGTCGGGAATCAACCCCGTAACTCTTTAGACATCACCGACTATACGGCCTTAAATAATAAAATAGTCTAGTTGTTATTCAACAGCTATTAGGCCACAGTAAATATTTTGTTATACTAACACCCCCTAGCGACACGCTACTGACATAATGTTCCCATTTTAGAACTGTTTCCTAAA
This sequence comes from Asbolis capucinus, assembly GCA_018249125.1. Taxonomy (NCBI): domain Eukaryota; kingdom Metazoa; phylum Arthropoda; class Insecta; order Lepidoptera; family Hesperiidae; genus Asbolis; species Asbolis capucinus. The sequence goes on from DWJZ01003005.1 coordinate 7,677, forward strand.
ACACGATAATGTATAAAAAGTATTATTTCTGCGCAAAAATGTCATAGAATATTATGAAAATGTGATAAAGACGAAACACAGTAAAAGCATACTTATATTCGGAGAACATTCGATCTGGAATGTTTATGAGTACAGAAATCAGTGCGTCTCCTTCCGATATTATAAAGGGAAAGTCCGTCTGCTTGTCTTTCTCTGTTATATCAATTTTGATGTAATATGGCTTGGTAAAGACAGTGCATCGACTATTCATTTATTGGAGCCAGCGTCAGTAATAGGCTATTTCATCCTCAAACGGGACCCTCAAACAAGACCCTGCGGAAAGCGTGCTGGTTTCAGCGCAATAAACCAAACCAAAAGCTTAAACTAGGGAGTTTATATAAGCCAGTTTCGTGAGCACAGTTTGAGTTAACGGGACTGTTTTTTGGTTTCTACCTATGTTTGGTAACAATGGAGAAGTAGCTCAGGACAGTTCCGAAATGGAACGTTTGGTCACATTACTAATGCCATTCATGATACAGGGGTTCCTAAACTCTCCTCGTGACTACAGCGTCCAAGATAAACTCAAGTCCGGGTTGATAAGGAGGTTAGGGGGCACAAGTCGAAAGTGTGAAGCGTTCAAGCCGGCTGCACACCTCATGATTGCTATTTGACGATAGCACAGACGTCCTACGGTTTTACGTACCCTCCCAAGCACGGAAGCACTCATGAAATGTTAACCATGCCCATTAACCGCGCCCGTGTTAGCTTAATTTTTTAGACTTTTGACAATCGGTTCCGATGTTATCTAGTTGCTAAAGCAATAAACGCTAATATTTCTTAGTTCTAGTGCTTTTAGTCTAACATAACTTCCAGGTCCGTTGCGACGCTGCAGGTATCAGCGCTCACTGGCTATTGGCAGCTGCGTCATGTTTGTCCAGATACCGCCAGGAACTCCGCGGCGGTCTATCAGCCTTCGTGACCTACTGTAGTGACAGCTGGAGTAAACCACAAATGATATCATACGTTAAAAGAACGTTACTGCATCCGCTGCACCATCCAACCGACAAGATACGACGACTCTTTAATGCGGGTGTGTATGCACTTACCTAACGGTTGAAAGTAGGTCGCTAAAGTCCTGGATTCAACAACTAAGTACAACTCTAATTTTCAAAGTTATTATCGTATTTTTTTTTATCTTAGTCAGTGCTTGTCTACGATCCCAAGTAGTTAGAAGTTAATTATCTCTTGCGTCAGTGAAGTATTCCTGAGAATTCCTCATAAAGTTCTCGATGGTACATATATTAAGTTTATTAATATGCAATACACGCATACCGTACCACGCAGCAAGGTGAAATGCTGCCTTTATCCATGTAGTGGGACCTTAATGATGTCTCCGAAATACTGTTAAAAACCTTTAGCTACGGTGCAACCGACCGCCCGCTGTTACAAATTTAGCTGATAAATTGCGTTCGACATAAACCACCGAGCAACGAATGCTTATTATAAATTATAAATAGATAATGAATATTATGACCAATATTGATATTAAATATTATAATATTAATTATTATTTTTATTATGCACATACATTATGTTATTACAGTCGTAAGTTCATATACTAACCGTCAATGACATTCCATGTTGTATCATAGTTGAAGTTAAAATTTAATGTATAATGTCAGCCGTCTGAAGATCACTTGAAGTATCGAATGGTTTTCTCATCACATTAATAGCCCACTACTGAGAACGTCTCTACTTATAACAGAGGTATCTGTATTGCTAGGTTCGGTAAAATATGCATGTATGTATAACTCCTTATTATACAACGCACAATGGAAAAGTACAATGGTCGTTTTAAGTGCGGTACAATAGGTAGTTTTATCGCTGAGCTATTGATATGTTGAAAGGTAATATTTTATGGTTATGAGATGCTGAAATGGCTGTTTTAAAAACGATAACTATAGAACTTGAATAATATAATTTATGAACTTACCCATCTTTCATAGCCGTAGAGAAAATTTAATCTTATGTGGAATTTTCATTACTTAACCTCTTGGGAAGTCATAATCTGCGATAATTTTACCCTTTTCCGTCTTTTTGGTTAATAAATCATCAAGATTTGTTATATTTTGGGGCGGTTATCATATTAGAGAGAAAGAAAGTTTGTTAGGCGGGATGGATGGGTGTGACTCATTCACGTTATCATAATTGATCTTTTCAAAACTTAATATTTAAAAAATATTCAATAATTCAAGCGTTTCATAAAAATCGGGCGCCTAGTTAATACGATGTTAGTAATAATGACGCGGTCGACTCCATTTAATTTTCCCTCAATTATTTCATACTTTTAAGTATTTTTCCGTGTGTATATTTGTGTATGTCGTTTTAACCCCGCGTTCCGCCTTCTACGTGGTTAGAATCGAACAGTATCTTTAAGATTACTTGAAACGACCAATTTTCAAAAAAATAGGACCATCTAAATTTCAAACTTGATAAAATTTTCCATTTTCAAGTAATCGGTGTACATATATTAAAAAAATATACATGGCTATATAGTCGGTACTACCGAGGAGGTTTTTAACTTTGTCGAAGTTAGTTAAAATCAAAGAATACAATAAAAACAGTTTAGTTCCTACACAGTAATCACTTTATTTTGTAAATTAATGAACCAAACTTATAATTTGGAATAAGATAAATTAAGATTTTATTATTCAATTTCAGGCCTTATTCAAGTGGTAAATTCAATGGCGGATACCTGCATGGGATGGGGGCCCGCGTTCTTGGTGTCCCATCAATATACCGCTGACGAGATGGGTTCCAAGGGGACCGCTGTTGGTTGGGGCTTAGATCGGTAAAGGATTTCGATTTAATTTGGCGCAGTATGCTCGATGAGTTGTGTCCGCGGTCCATTGATATTCGACCTCGATTGCCTTACCAATATACTGCCTCCCTTCTTTCACCATTTTCCCCGCGCATGGAGATGTTGCAGCAAGCGAAGACTATCACTTTCTGACCGGAAAGTTTTAGTGATCCACTACCTGTGGTGATCACTAATTACCAGGCCACAATACCATACTTAATAGCAGAGTAGACAGTCAAGATCGATGTCTGCGAGTAGATTTTCGTTTTACCAAAGAATTTCAAAGTCGTTCAAGTTCAGAAGTAATTCCATTACAATCCAGCTGGAATATAATTATAAATTAATTGCACTTCAACATCAACAACGACAACATTGATCAGAATATAGTTGATATTTTCAACAACTTTCGAATAGATGCGTATCCCAAATTGCGTTTAACGACAAAATCACTACTTGTGAAAGAAGAATTGACCGCCTGGTCGGTTGCTCACTTAAAATACAAAAAGATATGGAATTCTATTTCACAAATAATTTCTGGATATCAAAGTCAATTCAAATATAGATGACAGATGTGTTAGTAATGCTATTCAAATCTACAGGTATGATGAAACGTACACTGCGACAGATATTCTAAGCCGTACCCTAATGATATACGAAGGGCAGGTCCATTCCCAGACGTGTCCCGGGAGTACAGAATACAGGTAACAGATGGAACAGTGAATAGACATTTTTGCGCCCAACATTTTAGACATGAACACTTATCATATGATGTTGTAGTAAACTTTAACTTACTGTAGGAAAAAAACAGTATTTACCTAACGGTTTAAACGGGAGACTCAAACAGGATAGCTCAAGATCCCTAGTGCAGGATTTGAAACCAGGTTCAAAACCAGGTACTTTCTCGATCGCTTACAATCAAAACAAGTCGTCCGGGTTTGACCTTCAACATGAACTTTGAAAATGACTAGTGTATACAATAATGTTAAATATGACGCAGCAGTTTCTATCATGAATATTTGTGAATCATAATGTCATCCTTTAGTATAATTCAAGTAAAATAGAGCAAGGCTGACTTATCTCACCAAAATACATACTTATCCTTATCAATGGTTAATTTATTTAGTTAACAAGGAAAGATTTGAGATTTTGAAATAGAAACGGATACTCACGATTTTTATGTCACGATTAATTGACATGAAGTAAAACTGACTCGGCTTACCGCGGCCATGACACATGCTGGCTCGAAATATTGGTATAATCATAAACAGATCGTGAGTACCCGTTTGCATTTAAAACTCAGTATTCTCGACGATAATAGTTTAAAAACGAAAGATTTGAGATATTACACAATTGAAATACTGATATGCCCATCATTATAATAATCCTTACTAACATTATTAATTCGAAACTAACTCTCTCTGTCTGTAATATTTTCAAGCCTACTACTGAACTGATTTTGATGAATATTGGTTAAATTACTTTGCGCAAAAAGGCTAGAAACGGTTGGCGTAGGGGATGAAAGTTTGATGTAAACTCTTCATTATCTTCAGTTCAAGAATTGTTGCCACTAGTGGTCACCCATGCTCCTACCAACCACGTCTGTTATTGTAAAGTGTGGCTTACTTTCAACCCAACCAGTCGAGCTCGAACGCTTCAAAAATATGAATGAATACCGCTACAGATTAAAAATTCATATTTTATTATTTCCAGCCAGGTTAAAAGTTCAGATGAAATAATAGTTAGAAATGTATACTGCCTAGTATTGCCGCCTTCCGTAGCGGAACAGAACGACACGGTCCGCGGCTCATTGCTGTTGATTGGAGGGAAATTGCTCGCTTTGTATTTAAAGGTCTGTGGCACTTGCTTTTTTTAACTATTTAACAGTTGCACCACTCAAATAGTCAACCCGTTGTCGTAAAATTAAATAAATCCACCTATGACTTTGAAACGTTTTGTGCTCTACGTTGCAAAAGCACGTTGTCTCGCCCGCGTCACGTGTGAAGGAAATGAAAATAACCAAACATTTAGACGTCCACATCATCCCAGGGAACCGACAACCGGAATGAAATCTATCCTATATTCATTTCCTGGGTGTGGTCTATCTGTGTGCTAGGATTTATCTTCATGCGTTTATCGGTTAGCGTGTCAGAGAAACCAAAACATCCAGATATATATGTATAAATGTTCACATAATTCCAGAGGAACCCACAAAAGGGATAAAATCTATCATATCTTCATTTCCTCGATGTGGTCTATCCGTGTACTAAGTTTCATCTTAATCCGTTCAATTACTTCGTGAAAGACATTCAAATATATTATATGTATATTATAGTATATATTTCATGCGATGTTAAACTTTAAAATTAAATCTTTTTTATGGCTCAAAGGCATAATATTAGTGTATTTAGAGAACAATTTAAAATTTATTAATAACAATTTATACATTTTGATGAAGAAACCTGACCTGACGGTAAGTGGCAACGAAGTCTTCGATGGTAAAGCGCCCTAACTTAGGAAAAACTTAAACAATACAAAGTAAACAAGGATTTTTGTGCTTCGTCTGTGTGTTGTGAACTGGAAAACTATGAAAAAACTTTTTGCTGTTACGAATACGTTATTCCAAATGATCATAACTTGTCTCTTTCTTCTTTAACGGCATTCAATACCTAAATTCTTGGTGTAACATTTTGTTTTGTTTTCAACAATATATTTTTTCGGATATTAAAACCAGAATATGTTTTATCGTCAAATTCGAAAAAGTTTATCTTAACCCTTACTGATATTGTAAATTTTATTAACTCTGTCTATCTGTTACCTTTTCACAGCTACTCTACTGCACCGATCTTAAAGAAACTTTGTACATAGGTAGAATATAATTTTTGTAAAAAGAAAGGCTAAAAAAACATATAGAGGTAAAATAGGGGACGCAAGGCCTTCATTATCGAAGATATAAGCATAATACTTTGAATCTGTGTTGACTGTGGGGGGTCTGGAAAGGGAGGTTAAAGACGGGACGATGAAGTGGGGGCTGAAGAAAGGGTGAAGGGATGGTTCAAGAGAAGGGGTGCAGTAAACGGACGCGGTCGCGGATAAAAGCCTAATCTTATATAAATTTTGTAAATTTTTATTATACTAATTGTTTTGCATGTTACTTGGGTAAAATTATTCATAACTAGCTGACCCTGCAGACGTTGTCCTGCTCAATTAATTAAAATCTTATGCGCAAAATCTGTTTTTTCAATAAGTTACAAAATTGTTGATAAAAGTATTAAGCAGTGTAACTGTACTATATTTTATTATTCTATAATCTTCCCCCGACGATAACAAATCCAAAAGTACCAAAATCATTACAATTGGTTGAGCTGTTCGGGGATATAAATAGTGTTACTAACACGACTTTCTATTATATATATACATAGATTTGTCATATTAAAAATATAATAGTTATTAAGTTTTTAATTTTTTTCTATATTTATTTTAATTATAATGCAAAATTTTATATCGCATACACATATATGTATACATACACCCTCACACTATAATCCCCGCCCAAGACCGTTCACAAATGCCCCTAATATCATAAACGTGATTTGTGAGATGTTTGTATTAAATCCTTCGCGCCATTCATTCGACGGATTACGATAAAACTTGGCGCATAAACCGTGTCGAGAATTAGAGTAAAGGATAGGTTTCATCCCGTTCGTATGTTCCTCTGGGATGATTTGTCATAGACTGTGTACCTACTATTTGAGGGGTACCCACGATTTATATTAACTATTTCGACTCAGGATTTTCACGACTGAATTGAGATAGCGAGGGAACTTTTCCTACGTGACAAATTGCATAACTCACTGTCTGTGCCCTGCGAATACATTTACCCGTTTTCGTTATATTTCTTTTTTATGTTCATTTCCTAAATACATATATGTAGCTTTGCGCAGTAAAATGACTATCTAACATTGTTTCAATTCGAATCAGAATTTCCTGAAGTTGGCATATTCAATCAAAGAATCAAAATATGTTAGTAGATACACGTAAAATGTATCTAGATCGTTTCGTGAAATTATTGGGTACTAGTTGCCACCCGCGGGTGGCTTTGCCTGCGTGATCAATAAATTGATAAAAGGCAGCCTATGTGTTAAATCAGGCTATAATCTCTGTATGCCAAGTTTCATTCAGATTCATTCTATAGTTTTTTAATGAAATAAGAACAAAAATTCATCTATCCATTCATCCTTACTATTTTTCGCATTTATAATATTAATAAGGGGCAGGGTAGGATGTAGTGGGCACGCCCCGAGTGTATGTTATCGATTTATTTGACTACAGGAGGAACGTCGGTCGTGGGGAGTGCAATCGGCTCAATACACGGGAGTCTGGCGCCTGCTGCCCTGGCTGGCGGAAACTGCTCGGGAACCGGACGAATCTTTCCACCTCGACATATGATACCAGAAATAAAACAATATACAGATAAAGTAGTATCAATACTGAAACCCGATCTAACCACATGTGTATGCCATTTTCACATATACATATATCACTATTATTTCCCGTTAGCGGCTTCGCTCGCATGGGCCAGACACCAATACTGTCTCTGTATTAAATTTTATTCAAATCCGTTCAGTAGTTTTTGCGTTAAAAAGTAATAAACATCCATACATCTTAACAAACTTCTGCATGTATAATATAAGCAGGATTTGGTAAACTGACTTTCCTCGTCAGAACAATATCTAATCTGAATCATTAAAATTTAACCAAATTTATGCAATAAATTACTCATTTACAAAAGGAAAGATAAGATAACAATAAATAAGTATATTCCAAAATTTGCAATCGCAGGTGTCAGAAATAAACCCTTGATTAATAATTATTCTGTTGGGTAAATCTCGAATCATTAAAATATACCGTAATATAGTGCGGTACTGTTACGATTGTGGTGTTGCACATGTCGGTGGCCAGCTGATCATTCAACATGCAGCTCGTCTATGCATTTTTTGCTATTTCCATAAACTAAAGATCCTGTATACGTTTGAATTTCAACCGTAATTCAACAATATCACATTAATTTGTTATTGATCGTACTATAGAACGAAAGTTAATGGCAAATTCCAATTCCAATAGTGATCATTTTATTTACTGATTTAATATATTGAAATCTTAGCCTTCTGTAGTCTCCGTGTAAAATATAATTGTGCAATATTTCATCCGCCTCTGACCCCGTAATTTTCGTAAAAAGGAGTACAAATTCTTCGCCCACATATGTAAATACAAATAAAAAAGGTGAACAAATAATGTCTAAATTGTATGGTCAACAGAAAAGTCATCAAAGCTTCTGTTTGCGTATACATCACCTAAAAGCTCTGTGATTTCAAAGGATTTATAAAAGGTGACGTTCAATGTTTTTATGCAATTTTGCGAATACAGTATAAATGTTTATTTTATTCATAAGGGAATATTATATTTCAATAGGTAGCAAAGAGCTTGGGACAGAATATAGGCTACATGTTTTCGCGAATAAACTCTTGAAAGGGTTGAACAGGGGGATTTAAGAGGGGGTGTACCGCACGGCTGTAGTCACGGGAACAAGCTATTTTCATAACGTCCTACAAATATTATTAATACGAAAGTTTGTGAGGACGGATGGATAGATATTTGTTACTCCTTCACGCAAAAACTACTGCACGTAACTGAATGAAATTTGGTATAGAGATAGACTATAGACTGAAATAACACATAGATTACTTTTTATCAACATACAACGCGAGTGAAGCCGAACGTGGAGCCGAGTGTGAGTATAAATGGACCATTGACGTTTATGATATAAATTTGGATCTTTCGCGGCCTGAAGCATTAACATTTTGTGATATTGGATAGTTAATAAATTGTTAATGAAGCGTTCACGGTCCTGCGGCATGTTTTGATAGTAAGCTAACGAAAAAGTGAAGCAACAGCGGGCGCGGCGAAAAAATTCATGAACGCTTCCCTGCTTTGGAGGGCCGTAAAGCCGTCGGTCCTGATTGTTGTCGTAATCGTTAAGTAAGTCGTTAAGCCATGTCGAAGAACTTCGGGCGGCATAAAAACTTCCGACCCTTGGGTTGGCCACTAATACCATCAATCCGCATTAGAGCAGCGTGGTGGAGTATACTCTAGTCCTCCACAGTATGAGGAGAGACCCGTGCTCAGTAGAGCGCCATCTATGAAACCAATACTGTTCATATATAACTATTGACATCACTATGTAGCTATTACTGACACGAACCACGCTTTTAATTCATACGTTTGAACCAACATTAGTAAACGCGTTTGCGATAATTTCCACAATTCAGTTAATATCAATACGTTGTATTTATGCAAACTTGGGCTACGCGCAAAAAAATTGGCGCTCTTTCAAGAACTTTTATAAGCCAAGACGAGGATTCAATATTGTAAGCTCAGTACCCTTATTATGTGGGTGACAAATGAAGTAAGATCGTTAATACTAAGGATCTAGCCTTGAGTTTGAGCCAAATCTGATAACACACAGCCTTTATTAACAAGTCTTGTTTGTTGACTTCAAAGGTATATTTCCTGGAAATCGGTACTTAAATGAATGTTCCTAGCACATAGTTAAGCGTAAGCCTGGTGGCTTGTTCCGATTCTAAAATCTCAAAGATATATGAAGTCATCCAATTTGTATTTGGCCAGCATGGTGGACTATGGCCTGTATGCCCCCTTATATTATGAGTGGAGACCCGAACCTAATAGTTACGGGTCGCAGTGATGATAACTTTATCTGAAAATCACAAAGTATTGAAAATAAAAATGAACAGGTATTTTTGAATTCCGGATTCGTAATATTTCGGGACAATCCCGGATTTAACGGCCACCTAGCTACCCTATTACGCACTGAACTGCCGAGTAGCCTAGTAATAACCCAGAGTCCAGAATTCGATTTCCGACTGGAGCATTTCTGTTGAACACATGGACTTAGTTATTCAGATTTATTTTAATAATAAAACAATGACGTGAAATTGAAAAAAAAATCTCATTTAATATTTAGAGAGACTTATCCATATTATGTTACAAAATCATATTTATAAATAGGTACTAAACTATTATAGTTATTCTAGTTTTTTTTACAAAACTGTTAATTTCTAGGACTATCAGAGACGAACCAGTGCCGGAACTATACCGTCTGTTGCACACATTGATAGGGCCCCTAGAAAACTCGTCACATTGTAATTTCATTTTAATATATCGACATGCTTTCTCACTTTCTCAGCAGTAATATTGCGTCTATTTAAGTTAAATATATTATTCTCAAAAACATGATAAATTTGTAGTTTAAATAAAATAATAGTTTAACATTCACAATATAATATTTGAATAATGGTTGTTAGTTGTAATTTTAATTGATTTTAACTTGTGTACGTGGTACATTTACGCCACTGATTCGAGTTGTTGATGTTGATAACATAATAACACTAAGAATAAATAAGTAACATG
>DWJZ01003006.1:0-17998 GCA_018249125.1 Asbolis capucinus
GAAGTAATCTACACTCGGAGAAAATTCCATCTGGATTTTTTTTCATACAAAGAATCGTGGCAGAAATATTGGAAAGAATTACTCAGTTCTCAATTAATTAATATAATTTAAGAATTCATTTAAAGCATTTAAAATATTTTTAGTATATCAAGTATCAAAAAAAATTTTTTATTACCACTTAAACATTTCTGGACGAATCGGTCTGCCAACGAAAATGGGTGTTAATTAGTGGCAGCTGACAGTCATGGCCGCTAGTTACCTGCGATATGTCATAAATTGACAGTTCAGCCATTTTTGTCAAAGAAGGCGTATGGTTGAAGAAAAATTGTAACATTTTTGATTATAGAAATTCATATGTAAATAAAAATTAAAGTTTAAAAATAAAGTAAAAATATAACAAAAATATTTAAAAACATTTTGTGCTTCCAATATTTTTGGTACGATTTCATGTATGAAACTTCCCATGTTTCTTTTGACAAGTTTGTATGGTATAGACGAAATTTGGGACAGAGATATATTATAGTCTGAAATAACACATATATTTATTAACCACGTGGACTAAGCCGCGGGCGGAGGTTAGTTCATAATAAAATTACACAACTTTCCAACGGAACGGTTAGCCCACGCCCACTAGTGAATGTGATGGTCGGAACAAAACGACATAAATCTCTCTTTCTTCTATATTCCTGTATTTATAGCAATAAGCGGTTGCCGACGCGTCACAGACTATTATTTATTAGGTTTGTGGTAGGAAGTTATAATTTTTTTAAGAACAATGGAAAAAATACAATTTTGTTATTTATACCTTAATCAATTTTACATAACAGGTCAGTGGTTCTTAACCTTTTAGTGTTGAGGGACAATTTAACAAAATTTTATTCCCCCCATGGACCACCAACTGTTTGATGATACGAAATATAGAGTACATATAAAAAATAAAAAAAATATATTAAACTAGAAACACAAGCTTTAATTATAGAGCCCTAATACGATGAAATAGAGCCGTTGAGGAGTTCCCTCGTCTGGAGCCAAGCCTGAACGTAGCATCAGGTCACGCTTATTATAAATATGCACTGTCATCAGGACAGAACGCCCATGCAAAATTTCCCCTGTATTCTGAGAGGAAGTGGGTCTAATTAAGCTTGCAAGATTAGACCCCAACAAACAAACGAATATACTTTACATACACTGAACTCAGTACCTCATGTTCCAGACGCCTATATTCAATCCACTAGGCTTCAGACAATACTTCTGATAACAATAAGTGGTGTCGGTATTTACGTACCCTACGAAGTACGAAGGGGCTCGAGAAAGTTTGGTTACTGTCGGTCGCCCATCCAAATGCAAGCAGTTCGATCGTTTGGGAGTCTTACTTCATTCACTTACCATCATTTACCTTCACTTACCTTCATTTACCTTTATTTACCTTCATTTACCTTTATTTACCTTCATTTACCTTTATTAACCTTCATTTACCTTCACTTATCTTCACTTACCTTAATTTACCTTCACTTACCTTTATTTACCTTCGTTTACCTTTATTTATCTTTATTTACCTTCATTTACCTTCACTTACCTTCATTTACCTACACTTACCTTCACTTACCTTCATTTACCTTTATTTACCTTCATTTACTTTCATTTACCTTTATTAACCTTCATTTACCTTCACTAACCTTCATTTACCTACACTTACCTTCACTTACCTTCATTTACCTACACTTACCTTCATTTACCTTCATTTACCTTCACTTACGTTCGCATACCTTCATTTATCCTAATTTACCTGCACTTACAATCCATCTCGCCCCTAAGTATTAAGATATATTTAAACATATCCACTATAAGTATTCTTTACCGCAAATTCATAAATTTAATGTAATTTTCATCATTTTGCCAACCGTTTGTAGCATTCTTCGGAATCCCACCTTAAGTAGTGACGTTACAGATTTCTCTTCATCTGCATACAAACAAGAGAATTGTCCGCGAAACATTTTTAAACTGTTTTTATAGCCTGTCAACCAGAGAAGTTAATTATGGTTGAACAACAATAGATATCATTAATGAGTGGTTGTCACGGCAATGAGCGGAGCTGTTGGTTGGCCGCACTGCGTGACTTTTACTAAATATAATATGTAAATATGTATAAATCAATGTCTTCTATCTACATATATATATCTATCTAGGCGTTAGCTTGTGCTATAGTGATCAGACAACTGATAAACTTGCAGTGTATGTAAGTATATTAGTATGTTAGTATATTTGTCTATTTGTTTGTTACGGTTCAAATCTCGCAAGCTTGATTAGATCCATTTCCTCTTACACTACGGAGCTGGCATTTTGCATACTGCTTCAGTTCCGATAAGAATGCATTTTTATGACAAGTATGGTCTGCTCCGGGATGCCCTGCTCCAAGATTGGTTCCAGACAAGAGAACTCCTTAACGGTAAAAAATACGGTTAAAGAATGTTATGTGTTTCTCCGTATCTGGGCACCATAATTAAAGCTTGTGTTTTTAATTTTTTTTAATAAAGCTTGTTTTAAATATATACGTATATATGTTCACCCACCCACACGCCCAGGCGCACAGGACAAACATACCAGCTCTTCATGTAAAATCTAATAAGTACATAAAAAATTCAAAACTTTCATAGCCACTTTCCGTTTGCAAGATATTACAAACCCTCGGGTCTGCAGACCCTTACAACAACTTCACTACAAGGCCCTTTGGTTATTTAAAAGGCAGTTCCTATTCTACACAAGGAAATTATTCCTAATTTCCTTGTAAGTTTTACACAATTTATCTATAGGTAAATATTGAATTAACTTTTAATATGTAAGTAATACCGAGATTGGATCATAATGGAATATTTAAGTATCAAATATCTCTTAAATTTAAAATTAAAGCTGCAAATTTATATTATATTTATATTATATTTACTATATAAAAATACTGGCCAAATACACGCATTGTAGGGTTCCGTAGTTAATATATGTAGTTCATAATTCACTGTACTGATCAATATTTTATTGTCACTATTTCGTACGGAGTTTACCATTTATAATGTTTCAACCCACTGGCTTGAGCACGGGATTATCATCATAATGAGGAGGCCTTTTATTAACGTGTGAACAGACCCTGGTCTAATTTATCCGACTACGGGAATCCGGACAGGTATGTGGGACTCCAACCCACTAAAACCACACGGTGTCGACTCCTACCGCTTTGGTGCCGGGACTATGTGCTGCTCTCGCTATACTGTCCTGGTGCGGCGGGTGCTGCTATGGCGGCCTCGACAAGGCACGCTTTCTATCCCCTCTCCCAGTGGTGGCCAGTGGGATGGCCTGTCGGTCTTCAACTGCCCGCTTGGGTAAATGCGCGTAAGACTCCGGCGCACCTTTCAACTTGAGCTACGTAGAGCTACGTCGGACGACGAATTCATACTGAGGAGGCCTAGAGCATACTCCGCCTCCAATGCGGATTGGTGGAATGGTATGACAGGCCGATTGGTCTAGTCGTTAGTGAACCTGATTGCTACACCGAAGGTCGTGGGTTCGATTCCCACACAGGTCAAACTTTTCTGTGATGAGCAGGAATGTTTGTTCTATGCGTCTAGGTGCAAATATGTATATACGTATGTATTAAAAATATGTATGTATGTTTATCAGTTGTCTGGTCACCATAGCTAACGCTTTGTTTGGGCTCGTGGGCAGATGGTCGTGTGTGAAATGTCCAAAGATATTTATTATTATTATTAAACTCAAATGACGGATCTTTTAATCAACATCTATATATCAACGATATATCATCGATTATATCAACAGGGACTGCTGTACGTGCCCACCGAAGCACGGAAGCCCTCATGATATTTTGCCACTACCGGTCACCCACCTACCGACCGCGCCCGTTGTTGCTTAACTTTTTAGATCGCTTAGATCCATCACAGAATTTTTGACCTGGGTGGGAAGCGAACCCACGACTTTCGGTGTAGCAATCAGATTCAGTAACCACTAGACCAACCGGCCTGATACGTGTAAATTAAAAATTCTATACTAATTAAGATGCTTAAAATTCTTGGGCATCATTTTTCTTCTTATTTTTCTTCTTCATCTTTCTTCTTTTTTTTATTTACTCAACTGTGGACAAGGGAACAAGGAAAAATGATATAGGTAGGTATAAGGATAAATATATCAGGTTCTGAGTTCACTACCGAACCCAAAAATAAAATTTAACAATAATATCGACATATTTTTAACTTCAATTTAATTTCACGATCGTTTGCGCTTATTACCCTGGTAATTCGGAGACGGCTCCAAAACCACTCAAAATTCAGTATTTTAGCAATTGCACATTATTGGCGAATTATAATAAAAAATATATTCACGGACGACGAAATAATTAACCCGAATTGTAGTGAGCGGAACATCCCTATTACAATTATATGCAACCGGCCAAAACTATGTACACTTACTGAGAAAAATGTACACGCTATTATCAACTTTATCACCAAGACCATAAAGTTATTTTTAGCATATAGTTCTGGGGTGGTAGTGTCGCAACTTGGTGGGTCATAGTCGTTAATACATGAGGATTGAAGATTTCGAATTTGCTCAACAACAAAGTTTTATGCATTTCGAATTGACATTGCATCTGATTTTTTTAAACTACTGACACGTTCCAATCGAGTGGTTGGTTTCCATTGCTTATTTTATCACGAATTATGTACCTGTGTATCAAATATGGAAATATAATAATGGCGCACTTTCTGAAAATATAGTAAGTAATAGTATAAGAAATTAGCAATGAACTCATTTATAGCAATTAATTTAATGACCGATTTACATATTACATGGTTTCAACTCATCAATGGGCCACTACTGAGCACGGGTCTCTCCTCATATCGAGGATGTCTAGAGCTTACTCCACCACGCTGCTCCAATGCGGATTGGGGAAGGGGTTAGTGGCCAATCCTGGTGTCGGAAGTTTTTATGCCGCCCGTAGACATGGCTTAACGATTGCTATCTTAAGACAATAACCGGGATCTTTACGTGCCCTAAGCACGGATGCGTTCAAGAATTTTTTTTGGCACTAGCGGTCACTCATGGTCCTGCCGACCGCGCCCGCGGTTCCTTAACTTTCTCGATCGGTTACAATCGAAACAAGCCGCCGGGCTATGAACGCTTCAATACCTCATAGTTAATAGTATAATTAGTAATAGAGCGAACCCACGTCAAAAACCGGTTTTAACATCTATGGAGCACCTATTAGCAGTACAACATGTAAATAGAATGGATTAACGTGAAAAAATAATATTTATGTAAGTCAACCTCATTGCCGTATATTATGTTAATTTTTATTTGTGTACTATGTATGCGTATGAATTATTAAATGTACTGCCAATGAATAAGAATGTCAGGAATTTTAAATAGAATAAAATATTATTTTAAACTATAAAATAATTAGGAAAATTTAGGCATAAGAACTTTAAATGGTGTTTTCGTTATTAACAGGTTTGTGTGTTTTATATTATTAATGTTGATATTAGAATTATTCCATTGTAAAATTGTAATTATTAAATTTCGTTATTTACAGAATAACATTTAGTTTGTTTACTTTGAGTATACACATATTGCATTTATTAAAATTATTTTAAATAATTGATTTATGATACATGAGGACAATGAATTTTGCCAGCATGGGATTGGGTTTGGTACCTATTCTAGGCCACCCAATACTCGGCCTTGTTATCCGTCATTCCGATTTCTGGTATCCGATATATGCGTAACAAATACATATAGTATAAAGTGGTGCAGTGGAAACGTCCCTTGCTCATGACTGTTCAGTAATATGAAGTGCCGTGAAAGGTGTATATTTGACGCTTAACGTGAGAGAACGATGCGGTAGACCCGTTACGAACTCCTTAAAGCACCCTGCACAAACACCGTCGCGTTGGTTAAAGAATCATGGCAAGTTTCATAGATTAAATCATACCAATAATATATTAGTCTAAAATATTTTTGTTATTGTTATTTTAATTTTTCCTCACCAATCTTTGGCAATTTGTTATAATGTCAATTAATATTGGACAGCAAAGGATAAATTATTTATGGCCTATCAATTCATAATATTGGCTGTCATATGATCACAGGCAACAAGCAGTAACATCTGTCAGCTGTCAAAATTTAACATCTATTCTTGTCCTTTCCTCTGCGCGATCATATATGATCCATGGCAATACTGGATACACTGATGATACCAAAGCGCACTGACCATCAGCAGCGTTATAGGTTATGGCCCATATCCTTCAAATTGCGTGAAGAGACCCGACCCCAGCAGTTATGGATTGAAATTAATGAATATGTTTACACATATCAAATCAGAAAACAAACCACTCGGTGCACGTATCAAACAGTTATGGATTGAAATGAATTAATATATCTACACATATCAAATCAGTAAAACCACTCGGTGTGTGTACCAGGACCTTTATAAAATATTTGGCCAGTTATGAACATTTCAACAAATCGATAACAAGTATAATTAGTTATCTTAAAATTACAAAATGGCTACTTGATAAAATAAATAAATTTTTAGTGGAAAAAAATGCTATTTTTATATTGTACATTACAGTATCTTTTATTATATGAAAGCAAGTTAACGTTATCCAGAGTTTTGTATTACTTTTTGAACTTGAGTTCACTGGGTTTAATTCCTATAAACATAATTTGTTTTTCACCGCTTTTATCCCTAACATTGTAATATATCCATAGGTATATTTTATTGGACATTGAATCTTATTAATAGTAATATTATAAAAAGGAATGATTTTATTATTTGTTTTTCTTTATTACAACACGCTCCAAAACGACTGGGTTACGTTGTATATTGCTTCTATGTGGGTTGAGAAAGGTTTCGAGACCAACTCAAGTGTGAGTCGTCATGTCGAAATATGGCTTAACGATTGCTATCTAACGATATCAATTAGTACCAGTGGCTTTACGAGTTCTCCTAAGCACGTATACGATCATAATATTTTTGCCACTAGCGGTCACTTATCCTCCTACCGACCGCTGTCGCTAACGTTTTCATCCAGGCTTTGAACGTACATATCTCAATTTTTAATAATATGTAACGCAAATACTATTTGTAAGCGAATTACAAAGTAGAAGGATTTTAATTCGATCGTATTTTTTATGGGTGTTATAACTTTTTACTGGCTGTACCGATTTTGATGCTTATTGTATTCGAGGGCTGATGCTTGTCATTTGGTCTACATAAATTTTACTGAGATATGAGGTTTTTGAGTCATTCCTTTCTCTTATTTAACTTGCAGTGTATTTTTGTATATTAGTATGTTAGTATATTAGTTTGTTACGGGCGATATCTTGCAAGCTTAATTAAACCTACTTCCTCTTACACTACAGAGCTGAAATTTTGCATAAGCATTCCGCCCCGATGATAATTCATTTTTATAACAAGCATGACCTGATACTACGTTCAGGATTGGCTCCAGACAGGGAAACTCCTCAACGGTTATTAATACAGTTATGAAATCTTGTTTACAGATATATTATTAACACAGTCACATCTAAATGTTGAAGTAAAAATTAATTTCTTCACATGATTACTTTACAAAGTGTGTTCTATTAAAGTCACGGTGTATTCAGCACAGGAATATATTCCAAATTACAATTTAACGCTCCCCTCGTAAAATGATGGGGCTTGTTGTATTGATAGACGATAAGCTACAGCCTAAGACAGAAGCAGCTTTCATAGCTCGGCGGCTTGGTTGGATTGTAAGCTATCGAAAAAGTTAAACAGCGGGCGCGGTCAGCAGGACGATGGGTGACCGCTAGTGGCAACAATTTGCTATACGCTACCGTGACTTGAAGGGCACAGGGAGCCGTGAGTCTCGGTTGTATCTGCTAGACAGCAATTTTTAAGCCACGTTGAAAACCTTCGGGCTATAAACAGCCCGAGTCTTAGGTTGTCTACTAACATATTGACCAATTCACATTGAAGCATCGTTGTGCAGTATGCTCTTGGCCACAACAGTATGAAGAGAGAACCGTGCTCAGTGGTTGGCAGCAATGGGTTGAGGCCAGGACAGTTAAAACCTTATACGACGTTGTTTATCATAGTTATATTTTTAGTCCTGAACTGGGAGGTGTGTTGGTTCCGATTGCTTCTTTTCTTTCTCTTCCCTGTACGTTCGGGTCTATTTCATCCTTTCTAGTAAAGTGGAAGGAAGACAGTCTGGTGTTGTTAATGTCCGTGGGCGGTGATCACTTAACATCAGGTGACTCGTGAGCTCCTTTGCCAATTTATACAAAAAAATATAGTGGTAAAGTGCTGAAGTATTCTTTAGGCTTCCTCAGTCATGAAGAGAAAATCGTGTACAGTAGTGGACAAATATTAGGTTGAAACCAACCCAAACAAATCCACATTTCTCTCAGCACAGAAAACCGTAGCCCAGACATTAATTAATACAGACCTCTGGCCCTGGAATGAGTTTAAATGTTGAAACGGAGCTATTAAAATCTGATGCTATTCCAACCACTCGTCCCACTTATCTCACCAGTCAACACAGCGACAGATGCCTTACACTCGTAAACTGTCACATTATAAACAAAAATTCAAAAAACAATCACCATAAATATGTCCGGACTCATCTCGTAAACATGTTCTTAACGCGAGTAAAGTTTTGATAATAGTCGTAAAGCTGAACGCGACGCTACTTGGGATACGTTGGTGTTTAAACTCGGTATAAGGTGGAGTTTTAATGTGGGCAACTGCGATTGACGATTGCGACAGGCGACTATGACTGCGACTAGCGACTCCGGCAGATGACTCCAGTCGCACGACTACGCCTCTGGAACTGTGAATAACAATCTCACTGATTCTACCATCGTTATCTGGCGTAGCAGTCTAACACATTAGATATAATCTATAGAAGTTTGTCAGAATCTCGTCTTATTTTATATGCTACATGTACCTGCAGCTCCGCTTATACACATACATATTTTTTTTATTACCAGTGGACCAAAAATCTCATACAAACTTTCATCCCGTATCTCAAGGGAACTCGGGTATAATTTGGGATGAAAAGTTTCCTAAATGATAAGAATTTCTCGAGATTTAAAGTCATTCCAAAAATAAATATTACATACATATATTGAGAAGCATTTTAGTACAAAATTTTACCCCCCTTTTCTATCCTTTATAGGATGAAATTAAGGAAACGCTGAATTTATGTTAAAGGTATCATATTAAGGATATGTAAATTTCAAATTCAAGATATACACGTATCACTCAGAAGCTTGTATCGAAAATTTCAAAATATTCACATTATTTTGCCAATTTTTATTTTCATAACAAAAATATCAAAAAACTCAAAAACACGTATTTAATTAAGGCATGTTTGTTGCAAAATGCACAGGAAAAATGCACTTTCAGTATAAATTTTACTGCCTAAAAATCAGTCAAAGTACAGAGGAAAAAGGAGCGGAGCATTTCAATAACGCACTGTGATTGGTCGATTCAAAATTGCGCTATACCGTAAATAAAAATATTGGTTAGTGGAACGCGTGTGGTCTTAAATAGACAAACGAACACATTGGTTACCTGATGGTTATAAGCACTGCCATTTATGCAAGAAGTTTGTTGCAAAATTTACCCGTTCGTTCGTTGCATAATTGGCGTGGAAGTGAAACTATTGATCTCATATTTTGGTAGAAAAACTTCACCCTCGACATTTTTAAGGTCTCGTTTTTTGGGTCTGATATATCAAGTAGTCAATTTTTGTTGAAAAATTGGACGCAGTCGCTCGCGATTGCCATCCACAGTCGTCGAATGCAGTCGCCTATATAGAAACCCTACCTTTAGGGCTTCCCAAAAGTCGATTTTATGAAGATGAAACTTATTAATCGGAACGATGATAAAACTGCGTGTGATGGAGAATGAGACGATTCGATCTGTGAACTATGACGTAATCCGTATCAATGACTTGCTGTGTAACTTAGAAAAGGAACTTTGCAAGGTTAAAATATTCATCAATTTTTTCCAATAAAAACTGAAAATTACAATACTGAATTACTCACGATACGGTACTCACTATTATACAGTACTAGAAACTGTCATCGCTTCGCTTCGGAAGAACCAGTTACCAAAAAGTCAAGTGAGATCAAGTATAAACAAGATATATGTATATGATGTAAACCCGGGTTATCCGATACTGTATCCCACTTTGTTCGTCCTGGGTATGGTGGGATGACAAACTGGAAATTGGGTCGAGAAACGCACTGACCAAATACCTGCAAAGGTGCGGCGCGGGTAAAGGGACAATCCAGCCCTCCTAGAACAGTTGAAGCTGCCTGCACCGCGTAACAGAGCAGAGCAGCGCTCGCACCAGCCTGCTGAGCCAGGCGCCGCTAACTAGACCGCTGCGGACACTCGACAACTTATTATTTGTGGACTAAATATAATTGATTATAAATTATTATACAAAACTTTTTGATTATTATTTTTTCTTTCTATAATTTGTTAATTTTTTAATATATTTTTTTATTTTAGTATTATTATGTTCATCTGATTTAATTAATTAATGTATACATTAAGTCAATTCATTTATTTAAATTAACCTAACGCATTAGACTACCTGTTATGTTAGTTGTAATGTGTGAATAAATAAATAAATTATTGTGACATTACTGTAACAGTTAGACATATTGTATCGCAGACTTATTTGTAGATATCGATGTCCTCTATAAATCTGTAGTACATCACTTAGCTCTAATGTCGATAATTTTCGGAGCGTACGCTATATTATGTATTTGTTTGGTATTTATTTCACATATTAAGGAAGTTTTAGACTAAGGTTTTTGAAAATATTTTATAGCTGGACCGGCGTGCAACGCTTCGAATCATAAGATTAACCATAAATATGACCGATCGATATAATTTTAGTACCAAAACCTATTACAGAGAATTCTAAACAAAGTTGCTGAACACATCAGTGCTTAGCAACTACCATGTCAGAGTCTATAAAGGACAAACAAACCAACTCACAAACAAACATTCACTTTTATATACTCTTTGTTCTTGATTATTTAAATCCTAAAGAAAATGAATAATAGGATTTGATACTAAAAGAATTTTTCAAATCGGTCTAGTAGTCTCAGAGCCTATTCTCCTATAACAAGCAAACGATCAAATTTTCTTTATAATATTAGTATAGATAGGCAGAAATAACCACGGTTCATGCTATTAAGAATACATCACCTTATCATCAACCCATAACTGTCCCACTACTGGGCTCCGGTGCCCACTTACAATGTGCCCTCAGGTCATAGTCCACTACACTAACCAAGTGAAGATTGGTGGACATGTCAATTCCACCTTTGAAAACGTTATAGAGCACTCAGGAATGCAGATTTCTTCACGAAGTTTTCCTTAACCGTAGCAAGTTATATTCAACTTCTGAATCACACCTAACTTTCAAAATTTGGGGTGTGCTAGGATTCGAATCCAGGACCTATCGTTTGAGGTCAACGTTCAAACCACTAGGCTATGACAGCTATATGACCTAATAGTTAAAAATACATGCATTTATTATTTCTCAAAATCAGGAATTTGCAAGGCGATGCGTTTTTTAATTGTTAATTACTCATAAATTAATTGTGTCACTGGGAATTCCGTATGCAAAAATCATTCAAATATTCGCATAATTCGCACACACTCATTCCCGGGATGGAATTCCCCAAATGACAGAAAATTTATAAGTAAATTAAAATTGATTATTTGCCTTAAAAATCTGTTAATGAATTGACTTCCTCCGTTGGTGGTCAAAATCTAATGTTACTATATCGAATTTTTATACTTTTTACAATTTCTATAATCTACTAATCCTATTCTAGTAATCTCACTCCTAATATTATGCTACTAATATAATAATTGTGGAAGTTTTTGAAGATGTTTGGAACATTCTATTTCATGTGCTAACCGTTGAACGGTTGAGATGAAACTTTGCTCACAAATCGAACCCGCGACCTCCGGCTTAATAGTCAGATTTATTAACCACTAGACCAACAGGCCATGATTTCATTTCTTTCATTATAATGCACGCTACTCATCTAATTGCGAAAAATATTATAAGAAGCAATACTTTGAAGTTTATAATCATTGATATAAATCAATTATAGTGAGTACCCAATACAGTTAAAGTACCCTATCAATGATTTCACGACACGAGATTGTTTTAAAAATAATCCTAAAGTTCTTAAGAATTCCAAATAATTTCTTAAGAATCCGAAATAATTTCTTAAGAATTCGATCAGAAAGGTTATATATTGATATTTTCGTATTCTGAGGCTATAATCAACAGTTATGAAGACAATTATGAATCTTCACGCCAATCGCTGTCGATAGGATCTTATGTTCACAATATCAGTTTTAGAGAATTCAAAACATGTCTCACTAAAAGCGAGTTAGCGATACTGTATGGATCTTTTATTTAGCACGTTCAACTGTGATATATATGAAGTGTCGTTGAATTTGACCGTCGTAATCTTTTTCTGTCCACAAGAATTTGGTGTCTGGGTTCATTGGAGTCATTTTTGACCCAGTTTATGAAAAATGTATTACTTTGTATCTGTTTGTGCCTTCCTCGCTTTCAGGTACATTTTTCTTGGTTAGCGAGGCGTTGATTTGTCAGCATTAGATGACTCGTCTGCTTGAACTACCTATTTCTACTTTCTACCTACCTAAACACAAACAAAACCAATCCTAATTTAACACCCATGATCCAAGAACAAACATTTATCTGACAGAAAATAACTTAGCGAAAAAAGGTCGTCCAGCATGAAGTGACGACAAATCATACCGAGTGGTCCTCAAGCAAATGTGTGAAATATGAACTGTTGCCCTTTATCATGTGCGCCCAAAACACCGATAAAGCTGTGGTACAAGTGATGGGATGTTGGATCATGGGTAGATTAAGCCTGTGGCTTCGGATGTAGTGTTCAGTGAACAGCCCTGTAGGGCGATTCTCATTTTACCAAACAATTTCAGTCTTTCAGAAGTAGTTCGATTGCACTCCCATTGGAATTTGTTATTCACATTTATATTAATTATAGTGCAATCGAACATCAACTGTATATGATCGAAATATAGTTGATATATCGTTGACGAACGACTTTTAAAAGTCGTTGGGGTACAGTTGAAAGCAGATTTGAGATCTACAAAAAGCTTCACTTGCATGTTGGTAATAGCACGTAAGCTTTTTTAGTAACACCTTATTTGAGTTCTTACTATATATCTATATTACTATGACATACAAACACACAAACTCCATCGCCATTCCTCACATCTCGAGCCATCACCCACGGTTCACGTAAGACGTTATTTATAGGCAAGAGGCAGCCATGTCCAAAAAGCTTAGTTGTGTCAAAAGTTGAGCGTTAAATCATCGGCCACTATCTGGACACTGCAGGCCGGACGATGCCCACTAGACTCCGGTATGTCTCCACTACTACACACGACACGGCTTCCTGAAAAATGTCGTCAGGTTAAATAGTAATAATGATATTTTTTGTTGATTTAATATACAGGTCCTATCATTCTACGTCCAAGAAGGAATAAGCACGGTTGTGGCTGCTGCAAGCGTGTGGAAGACGAAGATAAAAAGTTGGCAGACTGTTGAAGCGACCGGGATCAATTATGACACATAAGTTTCTTAATTACGCGTGATGACAGGGGTATAATGGAAAACAGAATGACTAATGGAGAGGAAGAAGAAAGAGACTGGCTCTCTGACGGAGACTGAAGTATATGAAAAATTTCTCTGTTGACTCTAGAAGAAGGGTGATCACTATCCAGGCGGCCAGAAAATGCTCTACCACCATGCAGTTCTTCCATCAGGATTATAGAGGGTGGTTTCTCAGATATACTGCGCTCTTTAGCGTAGAAACCTCCAAAGAAAGGGACCTGGCACCATAAAAAATATATATAATATAAAATACAATTATTGGTTCTTCAGTAAGCTGCATGTACTGTTGTATAACACTTGAATATGTTAGATATTTATAAGTAGGTTAATAATAATGTTATTATCCAATAACAAATGCCACTATATAATAAATAATATTCTATAATTTACACTTCGAGGCTGTATCTACTGTGTAGTGTCTATAGGTGACAATTGTAAATTACTAGATGGCGCTGTACGCTAACAATGTTACTTCGGCCATTGTATAAGTAGGCAGGGGGTTCATTCATGATTGCAACGGACACATGAATCGTATTTTTTTTAGAAGCTAAGGCTAATAAACTTTGCTTTTGTACGTATTTAAACTAAGACGTAACTCTAACGACTAGGGAGACGTTAGAGACAGTGATATTATTTTGATAAGAATGGAATAAAATCATGTAATTAGAACCATCATTGATGTAATATTTAGCAGCGTGTCAGAGATGTACACTATAAATCCTGATTGAATATAAACTAGTCTTTGATATCAAACTAGGCTACAAAATTCCTTTTTTTCTTAAATAATGTAATAACATAAAATTAAAGAAAAATATTTCTGTAAAAACTTGTCCAATACACCAGAATCAATTGCCAAGGCAAAATATATCATTTAAGAAGTCTCCATATGGTATGAAATTAACTGTTAAATATTACATAGTAAAATCATTAGTAGGAGTATGTACTACAATGGAGACAGTTCCTAGCTAAGTGATCCGGCACAAAATGATATATGAAGACATTTTCGCGCATTACAATATGAATTTTTCGTGTAAAAGGAATAAGACCATTATCCAACGTACCATAAAATAACTAGTTTTGTGGCAACCAAATATAATATATACTACTAATTTGTATTTTATATAATTTTAAATAATTAATTTATATTTTACACTTCAAGTCAACGGACATGCAGTAATCGCTTTTTACAGAGACGACTCTCTTTTCATACCGAGGAAGCCTACAGCATACTCTACCACGCTGCTCCAATTTTTACGTTGTTGATTATTTTTATGGTGTTATTTACAAGAATTTTTTTCAATGTTGAAAGTAACATGAATCGCTTCATTACAGTAACCTGTTTGATTAACAATTTAAAATTTTACAATTTAAGTTTTACAGCTAGTATAATTCAGTATATTACAGTAACCGTTTGAATTAAAATTTTATTTTAAACATAACATTTCAATTATTATTTTAAATTTAATTTGTTGAACTAATATGAATCGCAGTAACTTGTTGGTTATACAATTGAAAATTTAAATTATACAACTTCTCATATTAAAGCATTATATCACAGTAACCTGTTTGATTTACAATTTAAGTTTTAAATTTTACAACTAATATAATTCACTATATTACAGTAATCTCTTAAAATAAAATTTTACTTCAAAAATAACATTTCAATTTTTATTTCAAATTAAAATTCTACAACTAATATGAATCTTTGTAACTTGTTGATTATAATACAATTTAAGTTTTAAATTTTACAACTTCTCATATTACAGCATTATATCACAGTAACCTGTTTGTTATTAAAATGATATAACATAACAAACAAAACGTAGTCAAGGGCTGATCCCGACTAACGAAACCCATAAACCTTCCAGGGCCAATATCCCGATGCGAGAGGGGGCTGCAACTAATTTAGTAAAACACCATCGAATAACTCAGCACACTTAATGAAAATCGATCGGAATCACCGGCTGGTTAATTGGTTCCGTCCTGTAGTTTATAATATGCTATTAACCATAAATTAAACTCCAGTTATCTCATTAACCTCGGCTTATCGAACGAGGTAGGAATTGAAACACTCGCTCGTATTCTTAGCTGATGCCTCTTCCATATGTTAAAGTAGTCACAATTTCATAATTAAATATTACTCGCTGATCGTGCAAATTCCTCTGACATCCATTATATTTTTATATTATAAGCAGACAAGCGGGTCACCTGATGGTAAGTAAACACCGCCGCCAATGACATTAGTAACACCAGGGGCATTACCAATGCGTTACTGGCCAAGGATTATCAATTGACCCGCCTCTTGAAGGTCCCCATGTCATTGCTATCAGGGAACATCGATGCAGGGAGTTCGTTCCATAGTTTACATGTACGAGGCAGAAAATGCCGTGAAAATCGCGCTGTTGATGAACGCCCAGTGTTTCAATTTTACTTAAAAATTGTCCAGAATAAAAAACATACTGCTGTTAGGATTGTATAATTTAAAATTATGCCCAATTTCATCTAAATCCATCTAGATGTTTCACAGTTCAAAATACTAATTTTATCTCGTTATCACGTGGAAATGAAACCGTTTCCCGGAATATAAGAACGGAACAGAGTATCTATAACTTTTTTTGGAAAGTCGACTATCCCAGTTAAAGAGTTTTTTCCAATTCAGGTCAGTAGTTCCTGAGATTAGCGTATACAAACAAACTCATTAACTTTATAATATAAGTGTGGATTTAATGCCCGCGTCCCCTCGGAAAAAATTGCGCTTAAAATTGGGAAACGTTTTCATTGAACCCCTTTTTTTAGAAGTTGCAGTTATCTGGAAAAATCCTGGATATTTTCAGGAACAATTATCCTTCTAAGAATCCATTGAACAAATTTACCAGTAGTTTTGGTATATATCCATTACAAACAAAGAAACAAAATTTTCCTATTATTATTATTCTTAATAATTATTAGTAGATATGGTAAAGTTTGATGGTACATAAGCAAGCCCAGCGAACTCCGTACTAGAACCTATAGAATCTATACCGCAGAATTGTTATATTATAATACAAATTGAAGCGTTCATAGCCCGGTGGCTTGCGCAAATCATAGCTGAACAGACTTATAAAGCAACGGCGATAGCGATTGTTTAGAGAATAGATGACAATTGGTGGCAAAAATTTTGAGCGCTTCATTGCTTCGGAGAGACTTCGATCACTTCGGCCTTCGGTCACGGCGGTTATCGCTAGCACGTCAGGTTTTATCGGCCTATCGAGCGACATAAAAATCCGTATTCGAGTAGCGTGGTCAACGGGTCCTAGAACATACATACATACTCCGTTATAAGGGACTCTGTTATGAGGAAAATACCATGTTGGGCACCTTAGTGGACCTTGACGGGATGTAGCCTCATTTCATGTGTAAAAGAGAAAGAAACAGTGATATAAGCGAGACAACGAGTAAAGTGGCTTTCGCTTATAAATTTATATGTGATAGGCAGACGCGATCGACTTGTACGGACGTGGGTAATCACTGGGCGGGTACGTTGGTATGGAGTGGACTTTTGTTATACTATTTTTTGTTTCCAATAAGTTTGCGCTTGAGTACGACTTGGCGTCTTTGATGGTCAAACATACTATGTTAACGCCTATTTACTTTTAAAGACGCATGTTTGATTTTTATTCTTTTAACAAATTCAGAATGGTAGGTTGAATAGGTTTACGTTGCTAGACATGTTGTTGAGTTAAAAATTAATGTCTAATTAAAAATTAATGTCTATTACGAGTTTGGTTATTATGTGGTTTGATTGTGGTATAGTCGATACCAACACCGTATTTCGGTTATTATTATAACAGTACGTTGAAAAGATGCAACAGTTGAAATTGAAAAATTTAAAAAAATGTCTAACAACAAGGGAAAACATTTTATTGTATTTCATGATATACATAACCATAGCTGTTAGTGGGTTTCTTATGTATCTAAAATAGCTCATCTTACCTGGCTCTTGGAAAGTTAATCATCGAGCGGGAGGTTTAGGTTTGATTCATGTGCCCACCTCTAATGTTACCATTATATGCGTATTTTTTATTAATTATCACTCACAAAAAGACATGGTAAGGAAATCTGCTCTGCTAGGCGTTCATCAAAAAGTTCTCAAATTTGTGTGAAGTTCCCCAATTTGCTACGAGGGCCAAACTGAAAGTTTTTAGAACTGGCCACTTATAAACATTATATTAAAAAAAATAGTTTAAATTTTG
>DWJZ01003007.1:0-17991 GCA_018249125.1 Asbolis capucinus
TGGACTGTGGCCTTAACCTTCTCATTCAGAGAAGAGACCCGTGCTCAATAGTGGGCCGTGATGGGTTGAGATGATGAACATTACCAAATATCACTTGTAAGTTGAAATACGAACATAAAAATTATTATAAAAATGAAAGTAACTTTTTCTGTCGTTACCTTTTTACGCCTAATGTACTGAACCAATTTAAATGACTCTAGGTGTAGATGAAGAGTAGATCGTGAGGAAAACACATGCCAATTTGTGTTGAATAAATAACACTCATCCGGCAGAACCGCACCCACAACTCTTCGTCTCACTCAAATGGGACCACACCAGCATTCGAAAAAAACCATCAAAATCAATACACTTAGTATGAAGTTATGTAACACATAAAAATGCAGTAAAATTGGGAACCTCCTCTTTTCTACCGACTTCATTTTTAAAGACGATAAATTTATTATTATTTAAAAATAGTCCAACATATTTACAACCCTTCTAGAAACTACTACAAACATAAAGACCTCAATATTATAATCTTTTCTAAGGTTTAAAAACATTTAATACCACATGGCCACAATCCTATTACTTTGAGGTTTATGGCCCGGTCGTAAATCACCCCTAAAAGAGGGGTTGAAAAGGAAGATTTCCACTGGTAATACTGTTTGTCTAATAAAACTTGGTCTCGACCACATACGTCGTAAAGTATATCGAATGGACAATTTTTATAGCTTTAGTTTATCTGGAACTGTTCTACATTATTTAAGTTAGTATTTTACAAGTTAAATTTTAGATAAAGTTTCACTAGTCTCCACACGTGGCTTCCCCCGTAGTATAGGTCGATAAAAGTCTATGTGTTATTCCGGGCTATAATCTATCTTTGTGCCAAATTTCATGCGAATTGGTTCAGTGGGTTTTGCTTGAAGTAGCAAAAAACATCCATCTATCCTGACAAACTTTCGCACTTATAATATTAGCAGGATTTTTTAACAGTATTTAATTAATAAAATTAAATCATCAATATTGGGTTATGAATTTATTAAATCATCAATTTGTGATAATTGGATTAACTTTACAGTAATTAATTACACGTTAATTACACTCATAGTTCAGCTGGTGTTTATAGTCAGCGATCAGTACAGTTAAGCAACAGAGGGCGAGGTGGATGTATCACCGCTTGTTCTTCCTCATACAGTTGTGCTTCGGAGGGCACATAATGTTGTTGGTCCCAGTTGTCATCAGTATAACAGTCGTAGAGGCGTGCGGGGGGCCTAATAATTTCTAAAGCTTGAGTTAGTCTAACGTGTTCATACTAGACCAGCGTGGAGTGTGGTCTAGGCCTCCTCAGTTATAGGGAGAAACCCACGGCAATCATTGTAGTCGACCGGATTGTTTTGTTACCAATGCAATAATTGTGAAACAGTAAAGTTCAATGGCGAAGTTATAAGAAGTGCGCGAAAAAATACTCAAAAAACTTAAGGTCATTGGAAAGCCATACAAAAACGAATAAATTGCCCAAATTGTATACGCTTTGCTGCTCAAGCAATTACAATTCTAGAACAATATTAGATTAACAAAGTTAATTAAAATAAATATAAACCTGACTTGTTAAAGAGGTACAGCAAGGAATATAAATAATCATCATTTATCATAAAAAACCTACTTCAAATGCCACCGACAAGGAATACAATGAAAATAACATTATCAACATAGTCGCAACCATTCAAATACGCGTTATTAAAGATAACTCAAAAACCAACCGTCAGATGTTGCTTTAAAAAAACGGGACTACGTAGCAAGCACCAGCTTTCGATCCAAAAAAAAATTTCAAAATCGGTCCACTCAGTAAAAATTTATGCGGTAACATTCATAAAAAAATAGACACGTATTGAGTACCTCCTCCTTTTTTGAAGTCGGTCTGAATAAGACTAGCTTCATATTGGGCTTCACTCCCATGGTGTGCTAATAAAAGTAGCAATGTCTTATTCCAGACTATATCTCTGCACCAAATTTAAACCAGATCTATTCAGTGGGTTACGTAAAAGAGTAAAGAAACTCCATCCAACCTCACAAACTTACAAAGTAGAACAAAGTAGAATAGGACGTTCTTTTTTTGGACATACGACTTTTTTGGAAAGGTCCTTTATCAAAGAGAGTGTAAAAAAAATCCTCAGCTCAAAGAATGTCTTTTGTCCCCAGACGCGGCTGCACAGAACTATTGACCGCTATCACAAGAGTAAAGCACGAAGAAGATTGCAAGTACGACACAATGATCTGTCCGATCACCCCAACATGCTGTTCCGTAGCCTTCGAGGAGCTATCGGGTCATCTGCAGTCAAGTCACAACATCATTGCAGTCTACTCACAGAAGATCAAGATCTTAATAGAGAACTTCCAGACGAAGCTAAAAAAGACCGCCTGCTGTAGAACCAAGTACAAAATAATTCTCCTCTACCAAAAGAGCGCCTTCATCATCAAAGTCTGCATCTACAATTATCACGTCAAAGTCGAAGTTATGAGGAGGAAGCTTGGTTATATAGCTGATATTAAATCTGAAACGAAGAAGAGTGACTACTGTGCTCTGATCGAATTCCAAAGCAAAGCGCTTTGTACCAAATCAGCGATTCTCATCGAAAATGAAGCGTACAGCAAGAAAGCTGAAGTACAGTGGAATGATATTATAATGAAATCTGAAACCGACGAAGCTATAACTATACATGTTAATATTAGTAAATCTGATATTGAGCCAAATAGAAAGGAGTTTGCAGAATCATGAGCTCCAGACTGATTTGATTGGATTACGTATGTGATATTAAATACTGGACTACGGTGATGTATTGAAATTACGTTAGGTCTTCTTGACATTGTATTTCGTCACAAAATGACGTCACAAACATGAATTATGGTATCAGTTTTCTGGGGCCACCACTTAAGAAAAGAATCTTCTGCCAAGTGTGTTTAGGAAATGAGCTCAGACTTTCAGCTATCGGTCTTAAGTCTTGCAAACGGTAAGCGATTACAATTTTTTTGCGATAATTGTTCACAGATCGCAAAGTATAACGTATCAGAGTTAATGGTGCTACTTGATTGGTACTGTTAGTTTTGTCGCTAAAAGTGAATAGTATCAATCAGCTAGCGTTAGCAAGCGATTATGTAGCTATATAATACGATTTTTTCGGCACATAGCTATAGTCCGCGCTGTTATTGCCGATCGGTTGCTACCTGCTCACAATTTGCAATTTTTTTTTATATGCTACATTGAAAACTAGATACCGTGATTTAGGTTTTATGACGTCACCGTGACATATAGCATGTCCTCACAAGTTACATGATGTTAAGTGTTTGTATGAATGCATACAAGAAACCACCTTACTTTTGCTACCATTGTATTTTATTCTATTTATATTTCAACTAAGTAAGCCCGGCCTCGACAAACAGACAACTTTCAAACATGGCGACACAGCCTCGAGGTTGAAACAAATAATTATTAAGTTACAAAGTAATACTACAGATTACAGTACATACTCGTTATAAATGTAGTTAGGTGTTTTCCCACTTGCGATACTGATATGACAAAATTTCGCATGCCTGTGTCAGCAGATGCAGAGTATGAAAATTCTTTATCATTTACACATACATCAGAAGACATTTTATTAGTCGTAGTCGCTGGATCGCACGTTTGAAAAGAGCCTTATTCTTCTATAGTCAAACGAAACAGGACACAACAGTTAATAACGTATTTCATGTTGACCAATGTAATAGTAAGTACGAAGCGAAAATTCAACATTGCTATAATATTGAAACAGTGTAACTTAAATCAAAATTTAAAATAAATGGAACTATTACTAAACCCATTTATTATTTTAAATAAAACATTCAGTGGATCTACATAAATAACATTTTAAATGTAGAGAGGTACTCACGTTTGCTCAGAAACACCCTAAAATTGAGACAAATCGCAATACCCTTTACATTACAATGTTTTGTATCCGCAATATCCGTCCAAATTAATGGTCATTATTTATATAAAATAAGTTATTTCATCATTAAAATTGTATTTGCATATAATATTCTGAACTATCTTAAATTTAGACAATATTTAAATTGGTATTTTGAAATTGGAACAATACTTTGTTTTCTGTTATTGCAATATAGATTTAATTTTTATGTAAAATTTTAAAATCCAATGTACTTATGATTGTAATTAATTTTATTCATAATTTAAATGTAATTATTATGTTACTACCAAATGTGACTGATGTAACCTTAATTATTGTGTAAATTTAATTATAGTTACGTAAGATTTATTCCAAAATAATTTAGTTATAAATAAATAAGGAGTACCTACATTAATTCATTTGTATTTTATTTATTAACATCACCTGATTGTTAATACAAACTTCAAAAGCGACTTCATTTGTGCTTCAACTCTTATATTGGTTCATTTCTGAGCACGGGTCGCTTATGCTACTAATATTATAAATGTGGAATTATGTGAAGATGTTTGGCTGTCCTGGCTTCAACCCATCGACAGCCCACTACTGAGCACGGGTGTCTTCTCGTACTGAGGAGGCCCAGAGCATACTCCACCACGCTGCTCCAATGCGGATTGGCGAAGGGGTTAGTGACAAAGCTAAGTTTCAGAAGTTTATATGCCGCCCGTAGGCCTCAGATAAGGCTTAACAATTGCTGTCTAACGACAACAAATAGGACTGACCGTTTTACGTGCCCTCCGAACGGAAGCGTTCATGATATTTTTGCCACTAGCCGTCCTCATGACGACCGCGCCCGCTATTGCTTAACGTTTTCAATCGGTTACAATCGAAACAAGCAGCCGGGCTATGAAAGCTTGGATGTCCAGATGTAAGTATTTCCCACACGTACTGACCGTTGAACGGATTAATATGAAACTTGGCACATACATTAACCACATTCGGGATATTAAAATAGGATAGATTTGATTCCTACTTTACTGACTGGTTCCCCAGACAAGATATGTACACTTATGTCTGAATGTTTGCGTTTCCTTCACGCGCTAACCGGTGAACGGACTGAAACTTGGCACAGAGATAGATTATACATGGTTTGGGATAACATATGGGCTATATTTTATCAATTCATGACATGGACGAAGTCGCGGACAGAAACTAGTAAGTTCTAACTGAAGAGGCCTTGAATATAGTCCACAACTCTGATCCAGTCAAGTTTGGAAGATTTTCGTCCACTCGAAGGCACGACTATAACAACCTAAACTGATGGCATCACGTGCCCTCTAAAACACTACAAGAATTCGCCGCTAGCTTCATCAGAATCATAAGAGAACTTTATTACAATTTACAAAATTTGTCTTTCTAAATGAATACTATGAAATAGGTACCCACGCTAAAGGCACGCTTAGGCACAGAAGCTAAAATTTAGATGAACATGTACATATGTTCATTTATCGGCTATTTCAACATAACCCATACATATGTTCTCAGCATGTCCTGAAAACTACGTAGTCATCAGGGTATAAACATTTTCACTCATTTGCACTAGTATTATGCATTTGTTTTGCTTATTCAATTTGAATGGTACAAAAGGCTTAATGCTAATAGGATTCCCCGTGTTGCATATTTGCATAGACAAATAGATTTACAAAACCAAACTGGTGTCACAATATTGGTATTAGCTTAAACACATATACCCATAAATTAAAAATAAACCACAGCGACAAACAGATAGAATTAAAAAATCATTAAAATCATTGTAACGGGTTCCAATATACCAAATACCCTTTAAGTGTTTATCCCAAATATATCCCATTCTAGTTCAAAAAAACCACACTGTCAATTTTGATGAAAACTACAATTTATGAGATTTTAGTCTAAGAATTGATGGGCTTTAACCCATTGATGACCCACTACTGAGCAACGGTCTCATATTAAGGCAGCCTAGTGCGTACTCCACCACGCTCAAATGCGGATTGCTGGAGAATGAATAACTGAAAAGATACTAAGGAGACGAGAGACCAAAAGTTCTTGAAGGTGTAAATATCTGCGGATATAAGATAAGCCAGAGCAAAGAACAGCTGGAAGCAAAACTGAATTATCTTAAAGCATATAATTATCTTAAAGCATATTATTATTTTAAAGCATATAATTATCTTAAAGCATATAATTATCTTAAAGCATATAATTATCTTAAAGCATATAATTATCTTAAAGTATATAATTATCTTAAAGCATATAATTATCTTAAAGTATATAATAAACAAGGTTGATTATAATTAAAACATCAAGCCAAAGAAATTAGCGAATCCAAGAGGTGTATTTTAATCAAGTATTCTAAGCTAGTGGGCTGCACGTGACGGGAATATCGGAGTGTTGAGGGGAAAGAGGCTTATTATGTCGGCACGATTAAATTTTGATAAAATCAGTCGATGTCTTAATGGTAAAAAGATATTTGGTAAAAGAAAACGCTTGTAGGAAACATGGTCGAGAGTTCTTCATAAAATTTTGTTGGAATATAAATATACATATATAAATGGTAACGGTTGTTTTAAGGGTTTAAGCGTAAAATATCTTTTAACAAGCTTTTATTTAGCTTGTAGTGTATGTTTATACAATAATATGTTAGTATATTAATGTATTTGTATATTAATTTTATTTTTATTTATTCACTTATTACAAACCAGTTTCTTAAGTATTCTAGTCAAATCTTGTAAGCTTACTTAGACCTACTTTTTTATACTACGCAGCTGAAAACAATGCTTGTATTTTTAAATATTTTAATAAATCTTGTTCTTTCTCATTCTTCGTTTTGTATTACTCTTGTTTTGGCTTTCCTTCCCATTCTTCTTCTGTTTCCCTAGGAGAAAGTTCCCATAAGGGTCATTTTGATCCCGTTTACTTCAACGATGTACTGTTCACCTTTTTTCTATATCTTCCTGTGTTTCAACTGTGGGTGGTAGTGACCACTTACGTATATTTTTTATGTGATAAGCAGGCATACGAGCAGAAGAGTCATCTGATAGTAAGTGACCATTCGCCGCCCATGGACATTAAGAACATCAGACTGGGGTGTTACTAATGCGTTGCCTGCTAGGAAGGGAGTAACAGACCTGCATATACATTAAAAAAAAAGGAACAAGGGAAGCGGTACATTGCAACTGGGATCAATAACGACAGCAACTGATCCCAGATACACCAACAATAAACCGCTTTAGGACGGGTGACAGAAGAATTACGGGAAGAAGGATGACTGAAGGACGGGGAGAAAAAGCCGGAACATGACGAATCGTTTGGCGGGTGAGTCAAGTAAGAGGGTGGCAGCCAGCCAGACGAACTTCACAAAAAGATATAAATCCTTCCGTGGAGCCCTACCACCGAGCAGCTGATTTCTGTACACCTTTTACGACACCCTGGTAGTCCAGCATGGGATTGGGGTTAGTATTGTAAGCCGCCCGAATACGGCTTTATGGATCCATTTTGGCAAAGGAGCACAAAGTTCATTTGATGAACCAAAATTATCCAAATCTCAAATTTTCAGATGACCAAAACAGACCCAACACTATGTAAGTTTCCCTTTTGGTGATTCTTTGACTTTTTATAATTGAACTAGAAGTATTAGAATTTTCGCAAATTGCAGGTTCAATGTTTAAAGTATTATAAACAGTAAATAATTAATTGCAGACCAGTCAGAACGTCAACCTTGCTTGACCTTGTCGCGTAGCTTTTGTACTAAAATAATTTGTCTATTCAATTGTATCGTCAATTTGCTACTGAATGTCCGTTATGTTTTTGTTTAAAGCCCAATTAGCACGTCAAAAGTGGAACACCACGAACTGGAATGGTGAGCATAATAGTGTACGGTAACGGTCGTCTGCTTGGTATGCCACGCACGCGCTCGGCGTCCTTTTATTATATGATACGATGGATATGGCCTATTGATGGCGTTTAATGGCGTATTCAGAGAATGTTACACCGGTCGATGGGACATATCTTTGTATAAGTACCTTTATGACATAATAATTGTGAATCTCATAAGGTATTTTATATTATGTTACGAATACTGGTACGGGAACGATATAATGTTTTTCGTGGCGATATTTCGACCCAGTTGCACGGATCATGGTCTAGGCTGAGTTAAGCCGGCTGAGTTACCCGTAACACAACGTAAACTACACAGTCCACAATGAATCGAGTTTATAATCAGGTATTTTATATGTTTTTTAAATACCGTGCGGCGAACGAGCCTACAAACTAAACGATGGGGGGATAATGTTATCCACGTCAGTAGTTCCAAAAAGATTAACCATGAGTTCTTAACCAATAACAATGAAAGAGAAAGAAGGTTGGCTCTAATTCCTGAGCCGGAGAAAATCGAGTCGTTTATCCTATATTTCAGGCCTGACTTCGATAAAGGAGACTTATATTTGAGATTCGAGGCTTAGTTTAGGATGGTTTAGGCGCTTGATATATCGAAGGTCAACGCTCGTACGTGTGGAATGCTCCGGTATGCAAGAGCTATTTCATGACAACCTATCCACAAAGGAGTCGCTAGGTTTTAGGGTATATTCTGGCGAGAGTGCCATAACCGGGATGAGTAAAAGTATTTCTTTGTTAAAATTGGTTGTGCTAAAGTTTTTGCTACTAAAATTCGCTGTATCACATATAGTATAGTCAGCACTCATATCTTTTCTTTTTTTTTATCGTGTGGAAAGACTCTCGTCTTATCCATCCGACTACGGGAAGCCGGACAGGTATGTGGGACTCGAACCCACTAAAACCACACGGTGTCGACGCCTACCACTTTGGGGCCGGGACCGTGTGCTACTCTCGCTCCACTGTCCCGGTGCGGCGGCTACAACTATGGCGGCCTCAGCATGGCGCGCTCTTTATTCCCTCTCCTTGAGGAGAGAGTTGGAGCGGCCAGCGGGATGACCCGTCAGCCTTCTATTTCCCGCTTGGGTAAAGGTACGCTCGACACCGGCGCGCCTTTCAGCACTCATATCTGCCCCAAATGGGAATCAAACGAGGTAGAGTGTGCATCATCAGTAATGTGGAGAAACCGGTGCTCAATCGTTGACTACTATTGAATTGAAACAATATTCATTATATGCTGATATACATATGTACGTTCAAATATAAAACGATGTAACCATTATATGAAATGCTGCAGAATTTATTTGATGTTGGCCTCATAAAGGAAAACTGGTCTCGTTACGGTCTTCATTATCATAAGTGATAATCACTTTCTTCAGGTAAATAGGTGCTGTACCTTAAACGATATATGATATAGAATAACCGCGCTTCTTTACAAGCTTTTATTTAACTTGCATTGTATGTTAGTATATTTGTTTGATAAGACCCACATCCTCTTACACTACGGAGCGGAAATTTTGTATAAAAGCATAAAGTTTTCAACCTGATAACAATGCATTTTTATGACAAGCATGACCTGATACACGTTCAGCATTGACTCCAGATAAGGGAACTCCTCAACGGTTAACAATACAGTTATGAAATTTTGTGTGTTTCTTTGTATTGTGGATCTATAATTAAAGCATGTGTTTTTAAATATTTTTAATAAACCTTGTTATTGAAACAAGAATGAGGTTAATATTCTTAACAAATAATTTCGCAATAACTACGAAACATGAGAATATCATACAAATGCGCACACACACAACTAAAATACACAGACACAAGTATTACGTTTTAAATTTGATTTTTGTAATTTTTTTTTTATGCAGCCTGCTTTTATTATGTTAACCAAATATGGAAGAGAGAGTTCTTCTGGCACTAGTATGCAAATAATTAATAGAAAGACTCGATACCTTGTTTTCTTTATAACCTGTAATATAATTTGATTTATAAAGCGATTAAAAATCATATTATTCATAAAAACGCTTTCAAACTCATACCTTTTACAAGAATTGTATGCCAGAGTGACTATGTCACATACTCGTCACCCTGTAAGACACGAGTCCGACAGAGAAACAGCCGGCGGATTCTTGTTTCATATGTCGTATCGATACCGTATCGATATTGTCTTTGCATTTTGCAATTGGCATTTAACTGCACCCCAACAACATCGATCAGAAAGTTGTTCGTCAACGAAATGTCAACTGTATGACGATCGTATAGAGTAAAAATTCTATTGAATTGCAGTTAATACTTAGTTACTTCTGAACTTGAACGAATTTGAAATTGTTTGGTTAAAAGTTCGGAGTTATGAAAACATCACGCCGCTCGGGATATACGGAAGTCCAGCCGTTTTAAACATATTGACCAGGCGAGAATCCAAGAGCCTATTTTAAACTTGTTTCTAAGTCACTTCGTCTTGCACGTCATACGAGTTTATTTATAATGAGTCATAGTTGTTTTCCTGAGAAACAAGAACATTCAGCTCAGTTTCCTTTTTCAGAAATACAAAGTGAAAATGCGGTACCGTTAGGTCATATCATTCAAAAATACTTAACCTGGTCACCTTATTCAATTCGGAACCTGTGCCACTAAAGTCGAGGAGAGATAAGCTGTACACAAACATCTCCATACATATTACTGTAGCCATTGGTGGACTTTGGTCTCCTGTCAAAAATATGGCTGCTATTGCCACAGTCCACCATCCCGGCTAAATGTTGATCAGTAGGCTTCACTTTCGATGACTCTATAAGGTACAAAGTTTACAAGTTTGTGTACAACGGCTTCCGTAGCAGAAATGAATCAAAATTTGTAATACCCACAAAACGATTTGAAAATTAAAAAATCCTGCTAGATTTCACATTATAACCGCCAATATATTATAGGGCCGTTTGTCTGCCGCGCGTACGTTAGTACATAGTATCTCAATGAAAAAAGTTCGTTACTGACTCACGGTGAAGGCGCGGTCGACAAGTGCAAATGTGTTTTGTATTGCTGGCATATCGCCCCGTCAAATTCTCGACCCCTTGTAATGGTCACACCGATCTAGTAGAAACTTCAGCGGCTCGGATGACGACGCTCGGATGAGGGGCGTGCGATGGACAAGCGACCATAGTAAATATAAGTACGCTATTTCGGTGCGGTTATCTACATAGAACTCGTTGCCATGCCAGTGACGGTGCGATGGGCAAACAGCCTAAAGCCAATATGTGCACATAAATAAATAAATACAAAATAGATAAATATATTAATGGAGTTAAAAACGAGTCTTACTCCTCCATAGACGTAACATAAGTCTACACTACCAATTTTTTATGACATCAAAGCACAACTATCTGGTAGCCGGTAGTAGCTTTGACCGATCGATCTCTAAAACCGACTTC
The DNA here is from genome assembly GCA_018249125.1 of Asbolis capucinus. Taxonomy (NCBI): domain Eukaryota; kingdom Metazoa; phylum Arthropoda; class Insecta; order Lepidoptera; family Hesperiidae; genus Asbolis; species Asbolis capucinus. The sequence continues at coordinate 11,270 of DWJZ01003007.1, forward strand.
GGCATTTTGACCCAAATGATATCGAACCTTAATTTCCCATGAGTCCAATCAAATGACGGACTAAAAGCAACATGATTGGTTGCTTCAAGGTCACTGGTAGCTAACTATTGAAAGAAGTGAAAATTTATTTTTCTTCGCTATTTGGTATAACACTTTAACCATTACGGACTTGGGTGTATCATGACTATGAATGCCCATATCATGCACCCTGATGCTGCTCTAGGGTGGATTGGTGGAACTTACTGGCAAACCTAAGTGTCGGGAGTTTTTAACTTAGCCAAATGCATCAGGGCTCGTTAACTGTCAAGTGTCGACAAAAGCCGCGTCTACGACTGTACGTGCTCTCCAAAGCACAAAAATCTTCATGATTTTTTTTCTTCTATGACTAAATGCAGTCGAAGAACGAACACTGAGATACCAGCTCATTTTTTTTAGCTCCACCTCCTTCCCATTCTGGAGAACGATTTTAATAGTATAGCTTAGCATCAAGCAGTGAAACAAGTTCTTTTGAGTGAAAAAGTCAAACAGTGAAAGATAACTCCCCGGTCACGATTCCTTTAAGTTCGGTAAACACGACCAAAGTGTTAACTTGTTTTTCTAGAATATCCAATTCAGGACTTGGCCATAACTCAAAGTAAAAAATTCAACTTATTAACCCATTTTTTAGTTTGTAAATTTACTAGCGACAAGGTAGCAGCAAATTTATAAATGGTTGAATTGAGTTTCAATTGCATATTGATACGAATGCGTACATCTCGCACTTATTAATACAGACATAGTGTCATAATCAGCATCATTATTGCAACCCACATTTGTCCCACTACTGGGCTGGGATCTACTCTCGCAGTATAGAGTCTAGTCCATTGTCTACCATGCTAACCTATTGCGTTTGGTAGACCTCAAACATCCTCGAGAAATTTACATAGATCTCTTAACAGTGCAAATTTCCTCACAATGTTTTCCTTCGCCAAAGCAAGTGACATATAACCTGTAACACGCTCATAATTTTTGGTAAATTAGAGGTGAGCATAGGATTCGAACCCAGGACGATTCGAGAGACCAACATTAAAATCGTTAGTCTATCGCTGAGTTTCAAAATAGTACGTAACGATGTTGTCAAATGTAATACAAAAAATATTAATTAATTATCACACTTCGTTTATAAGACATCTAACTTAAACTTAAAAATCCTCACATTAATATTCATAAGTGTCCGCGAACATTTGTACCTTGAAATAATTATTATTTATCAGTTTATTTACTCTTTATTGTTCATTTTTTACAATTGTTGGACTTAATGCCTGGTGGCATTCTCTACCAGTCAACTCTTGGTGAAGGTGAGAATGTGGGGTAGGCATAAAATAAAATCATTCATCAAATAAAAAAAAACAAATATACACTAGGCACTAAATAATAATTAATTACAAATGAATATACAATATATGAATAAAGAATTACATACATACCTAATTATACAAATACATATGTATATTGCACATTATACATATAAATTTGAATTTAATGCTGTGTCGTTAACGAAATAATAAAGTTAAACTAGTTTAAGAACAAAATGTATATTTTGGATATAACTGTATCTGTAACCACGCTCTGCTGCCATGTAGGAAAATTAGCGTAATTTGGATAATAAAATTCTGTGCGATTAACTTTATAAACGTTTTCATTAAGTACTTGACAACTTGACATTCATTTTGTTGAAGTAATACGATGGCGCTACATACGGCTGTATACGAAACTAAAATTGGTTGCGTTCCATTTTAACTAACAGTGACAATAACGTGATTTTGTTAGTAATGTTTCGTAGTTAAACTAATGTACTGAAGGCTTCCTTTTATAAAGTTTTAAATAGGTACTAGATCAACTTAGTGTGTAGTGTTATTTATATTATTGACGATCTTAATTTTCATACTCCGGCATTTGACAGGGTGGTTGGTCTAGTGGTTGGTGAACCTGACTGCTACACTCAAGGTCATGGGTTCGATTCCCACCCAGGTCAAACTTTTCTGTGATGAGCAGAAATGTTTGTTCTGTGTGTCTGGGTGTGTAATAAAAATATATATTTAAGTATGTATTTAAAAGTATATGTGTATGTTTATCAGTTGTCTGTTCACCATAGCACAAGCTAACGCTTAGTTTAGGTTCAGAGGGCCGTGTGTGAGTTGTCCAAAGATATTTATTTATTATTTATTTACTTATTCGGTCCATTGTAACACGTAACTTGTTGTTTTCAATAAAGCTTTACATAAATAAATAGCTAAACTTTTACCATATTTTGATGTGTAAACAAAAAATAAATATTTCAAACCATACTTTGTGTGTGTGCAAAAGACGCTTATTAGTAGTGCGATGATAAATTCACACAGCTTTGAAAACCACCTTAAGGAATATTATAAAACATTTGCAGGTACTCACGATTATTAAAATGTAAACCGCTGATAATCGTAAGTACCCGTTAGTGTTTCACAGTGTTTCGATAGAGTTTTTAAAATGTTTAGTGTCCACAATGATGGAAATTCTAATTCATACGCCTTAAGAAAGTCTCTTTGTTTCAGTGATAAAGGTAAAGATTTGAAATGCTGCAAACACTGTTGTGATGATGACTATACTCCAGCACCAGAAGACGAGAACACCGAGAAAGATGCTCTGAGAATGAGTAAAAAGAAAAAACAAACAACGAATTAAAAAATAGATAATTACACTGCAAAAAAAGAAAAAAATCTTTTGTTTCATTTGTTACTGTAACGAGTACTTACGTTTCCTTCCGACTAATTGAACTGTTCATAGCCCGGCGGCTTGATTTGATTGTAACCAACCGAAAAAGTTAACGAACAGCGGAGGCAGTTGCTAGGATGGGTGATCGCTAGTGGCAAAAATTTCATGAGCAATTCCGTGTTTCGGAGGACACAGAAAACCGTCGCATCCATCTATTATTGTGCTATCACATCATATTATTCAGTTTTTTTTTTAATAGAATTAAAAATATCCTGCGCAACAATCGTCAAATGGGTCCATCCGTTCTCAAACTTTATGCAAAGCAATTTTTTTGTTATTTTGTTTGTCACAAAATTAGGCGTTATAATTTGTATTTATATCGATAAAGGTAAAAATGATAAGAAATCTTATAAACTACGCCGACTAGAATCCGGAGAGTGCGCAAGGATTACATGAGTTAATTCCCCCGTCGCCGTTCCACCATCGAACGAGCCGACGAACGGCGGGCATCCCTTCATCGTAAACACACCGCCGATACGTACGTCGCGTTTCGCCTCGTCCTTCATTATCCGTACTGCGAAAGAATGGAAAAAGTTGACCGCGTCGGTATTTCCGTTTAATTATAATGTAAATGACTTTAATTCAAGAGTGAATTAGCTTTTACTAAATTAGTGCGCTTCACCATAAAAGACTATTTCGCCACTTGCCATCAGCTAGTCTGGTAGTCAAGCGCTAACTTATTTAATATAAAACAAACTATTCCAAGCAAGCAGGATCACTAAAACTGGGCTACCGGATTCCCTTGAGAAAGAACAAAGTAATAAAATGGCCAGACTTAATATTCCGCCCGAAAGTTTACCTTTCTCAAATAAATCGTGCTATATCCAACGAGTATAAAGGTTGTAGAGCCTCGTAGAATACAAACCTTCGCTCCACCTATCCGATTCTTAAGGAGACTGCTCCAATTTATACCAAATGCTTATTTTTAGGGATATGTATTCGAAGCGCTTATGAACCGGCGGGGTGTATCTATTACAAGTCTTACATAACTCGACCTGACTTGGATATATATTTTTTACATATTTATTTCAGGTAAATAATATTTATTTATTTTAGGTAACTTGCTCATGTAATAACACAATCACAAAAGAACAAAATGTAAAAATATTACAGACGTACTAGTCTGTATTAATAACTGAAATAAAATAAAATGTTACAATATTAATTAAACAGATACTGTCTTGACTTCGGAAGAATCAGTTGCCAGAAAATAGTAGTTAACGTTATATAACTATAACAGACAGATGGTATGGCGGACTTATTTGTAGATATCGATTTTTTCTATATTACAGAAGTACATCACTTTATTATCAATAATTTCTACAGCGTACGTGATATAAATTATTTTTTCGATATTTTTTTCACACTTTCAGTTACAAGTGCAGATTAGTGAACAATACAAGTAACAGGTTATAATATACTAATATATACCATAAATATAAAATAGTCATAGCCACGTTCTCTGCTTGTATTGGTAAGATCCAATAACGTTAATGGAATCAAACCTGGGAACGCAAACCGACTCTTCATACGAACATTCTCAACCTAGGTTTTTATTAGTTTTAATAATAATTTTGGTAATAAAAGTGTTATTGAATAATTCATCGTTTCATTTGCATCCAATTGTATTTGCCTTTCTTAACTTACACGTAATAAAACGACCCTAAAATTAGAATTAATGTTTCAAAATACATGTTTAATTTGCGTAAATATTAGATTAGATTTTATTTATTTGCCAAAATGTGGTTACATAAGGTTTAGAAACATGTTACTCACATTTGTTAATACATAGACAAGCAAAGTTCAAAATAAGTATTCATAATATTTTTTAAAGCTACTACATAATTAACGATTCTTTTATAAATCTGTATATCACACATAATATTATAATAACAAAAACACTGAAGTTCATCAAATTAAATTTTAAATAAAATAAAAGTAATTGTAAAAAAGCATATTTATATTTCATCAATTGGCAGGTTGGGTATAGCGAACCTTCGAGTGCGAATCAGACTTGTACATTGCCGATTTTTATTCCTTTCGAATCTTGCAAATAATCCCACGCACAATCGCGCATTATCTCTCAATAAGATTTATATTGAAAAACAAATCCATTTGACTGTAAAGAAACAAATAGAAGTTTTATCCTAAGAAGAATGTATTGCAAGAATTCAATAAAATGATGTAAATTTTACAAAGAATCCAATTTTTTATTTTTATTTTTTTATTTTTTACGATTTATAAAAATAATAAAATTGGCTGGCCTAAAATACTGACCTTAATCACATGATAGCTAATCAGAATATTACAGTGTATCGGCAGCTTTGTGGTTTGTTTTATATATGTATAATATGTTAATGCTAGCTTTTTTACCATGAATAAATTAGCGCTTCACTACGATCCCACCTGATGGTAAGTGGCGATGAAGTCTTTGATGATAAAGCGCACTAACTTAAACATATTTACATTGTAATAAAACGGAAAAACCAACGCGGTGAACTTATACCAGTCCTTCGTGGTACGGTAAATAAAAGACGAGGTTCATCGTTCGTACTGGGGGGATGTTAACCGTGCGTCGGCTCGTTCGATGTTGGAACGGGGGAATTAAAATGTACGGTTCCTGCGCACACTTCAAAGTGTATCCTGTAGAAGACTGAGAGGTTGGCATCTCTGCACCTGTGCTCGTGGCCTTGGAAGTCGGTTTCAACCAATTTAAGGTCACCAATAAGCCTCTTAGAACGCCTCTAAATTGAATCTAATGCTACGTATCCAATCCAATGTAAGTGGCAACATACTCTTAGATGGTAAAATGTATTAACTTAGAAGAAGCCTATTCACTTTTGTCTTGAAGAAACTTAAATTATACACGAGTGGAAACACATTTATTCCAATCCTTCTCAGTATGGTATACAAAGGACGGGGCGAAACGTTTTTATTAATTAGGTGTCATGTTTTATTATTATAACCAGGTAACATGTGGTTGAGTTATCTAAGGACCCAACATGTGGTTGAGTTAGCCCTCCTGCTGGGGGCTTGTGCCAGTTCTACTTCAGTTCAACGACAGAGCATCGCTCGTACGTTTGGTGCCTGATTTGCTAAAATGTAAAACCTCGTAACTCCATTGTTTAAAATACGTTTTTGTACAAGTTTGTTACTCATTTCTGAATTAATACAAATCTTCAATTATGTCACTCCAGGACTAGAATGTTCAGTTATAGAAGGAAAATTTTGTTAAAAATATACCACGTATTTCCAATAATATTGGTTGATACAAACAAAACAAACCATTGTACAGCATTTCTGATAGCGATTTTTTTGTACTTCCTGCACAATTTGGTCTATGGGAATGACAAGATTTGACACTTAACCCGACTATAAGGCATCTGTAAAACTTTCCACAATATTACTTGTCTATTCTATTCTCAAGTATTCTATAACTAGATTCCAAGAACATAAATTAGGTGCCCCTCTTACAATTTAATCCAGGTCCTCACGAGGATAAAAGAGTTGATTAGAAGTTAAAAAGGAGAAGGTCATGGAGAAATCTTACAATAGTTGTGATAAAAATTATTAACGTTGAACATTTTGTCGTCTTAGACTCGCACGTGCACAGAAACAGCATCCTTACAATCAAACACTAGCTGCGTAAGGACGACAATAGTGCCAATTCCGCGGAGACTGGAAATAAAAGAATTCAGTCAGTCCTGACAGAATTTCTCCCCGTCTAGACGCCATACGATACGCTGTATATTATGTAGCGTTTGTGCAAACCTTTCGTATCTATATCATATTAGCTTTTGCCCGCAACTTCATGGTGTTGGGTAGGGGTCAAAATGCTGTCCTATGCCATATGTGAATTTCTTGCGAATCTACCTCTCTTTTAACCCCTTCAGCCCTTTTTCTGATGATGAAAAGCAGCCTATGTCCTTTGA
>DWJZ01003008.1:0-17990 GCA_018249125.1 Asbolis capucinus
ATAATAAAATCAATAACTTGTTAGTTTACTTAGTTTTTGATTTTCTAAGAACTTTCAGTTTGACCCTCGTATTACTTTATATCAGGAACATTTTATAGTAACTAATGAGGTTAATATTCCTACCCACTGAATATTGTACCGATATTTTCCTTTTTGTATGACGTCGCTACAAACATTATTATTGTATTTGTATAAAAAATAGGGTAGGTGACCGGCACTGTCTGTCGGCCATCTTGACAACTTCGACACGACGCGTTATTATTTTTAACATGGCACATTATTTAGTATTTACCTATTAACACTTATGTATAATTTTCTTTTCTTTCTTTTTGTCTTGAGTATACTTATCACCCCCGTCAAAAATCTGTTCCTTTCACATCAGTTAGGTTGGCTGGAAGACATCTCTGTTAAAGATAAGATCGCCTTTATACTGAATAACTGATATTGGAACATGAAATCAAATACATAAATACTAAAGACACAAACGCGTTTATTACTGTATACACGCGTCTATAGGTTAGGAGCAGACTGCACTCCCTCAAACACGGGACAAAGCACTCCCTCGTCTCAAACGAGTGTGATGGCCTATGCAGATCGTGCACATTACACTTGACATGTGCAACGTGTACGTCTCTACAAAGTGTAACATAAAGAAGTAAATAAGATTAAATCTAATTTTATTAGTAATGATTAATCTTGAACATTAATGTTATACAAGTGTAGGTAAACTATTGAACTACTTTTTATGATAACTTTTGATTGTATGTTGTGATTGATGTGATGGATGTGGGAGGAAGGAGGGGTTTGAAATGGGCTAAAGAGGGGTTTTTCGAAGAGGGATAAAGAAGAATTTTATGAAGAGGGATTTGAAGAGGCGGAGGGGACTGAAAAGGTGGTTTCAGTCAAAAGCACATCTAGTCCATGAATAAAGTGTTGCTTACAACTTCTAAAATGAAGAATTTTCATTCCCCCCATGAAAAGGTACCAGACAGAGTTACTTTCACATTTATAATATCAGTAAGATCGTTAGTAAAGTGGCGTCTTCTGTTTTCTATTTGAAGTGTCTGACACTGAAATGTTAACAGCAGTCCGGCAGTCGTTTCTCAACGTGATGTTCATTGCGCGGAAAAGTCTGCGTCTGTATCTGTTTGTGATGTGATGAGATACATTTGTGCTTCTTATTTATATTATGGTAATCTTTATCCTTTATGTCTGCGACTGTATCTGTTTTTGATGATAAGAGATGTCATTTTTCTTATTTACATTTTCATATTGAGATTTTAATGGCATTAAATAATCGATAAGTCAGTGCGTTCTTTAATATCGATAGTGGTCTTCGATATCAATATTATCGATTGAAATTACATTTTTTATAATTTTTCTCTGTCTGTTTGTTCCGGCTAGCCTCTGGGACAGATGGACCGATTTTGACATAACTTTGTTGGCAGATAGCTGACGTAATAACGAGTATCTTAACCTACTTTTATTTTTAGAATTAAGAACAAGAGCCAAACTGAAAGTTTTTAGAACTGGCCACTTATAAACATTATATTTAAAAAATATATATTAAATTTTGAAAATATAACCCTTTATCACTATTATTTAGAATATACATATTTCATTAATTTGTCATTTGTTTTACGATTTGGTAACAAATTTAAAATTGTCTGTGCACATCAACATGAATTTAAGCTAAGAAAAATTTCGTGCAATGATTTTTTTCATGCATTGACTTTAGATATCACTTAAGACACCAAGAAAGTTATGATAAACTTCGATTGACCTTTTGCCATAGTTTACAACTGCGCGAGGGATGGCCTTCTACAGCGACGACTGGAGATAACTTCAGTGTAGCGTGCTAATGGCAGATGGACAAAAGAGTACTCTATCAGCTGATTCGGACAACCCTAGACATCGATATGAGTCAAGTGCACAAAATCCTCCATGTACATTTAGCCGTCAGGAAGCTTTGTGCGCGCTGGATATCTCTTAATTTGACCGAAGCCCAGAAACTCCGCTGTGTTGATTGCCGAGAAATTATTTAAAAATTACCTATGTGCGACATAACAAAGGGTGAAAGCTGGATTTACTCTTATGATCCGGAAACCAAAAGACAGTCAGCTCAGTGGGTGTTTCCTTCCGTTGACAACTAAAGTGAAGTAGGGCGAAGTGCTGAGAAAAAGATGGTGGCCTCGTCATTCGGAAGGGCAGGTCATTACACGACAATTGTTTTAAAGGATCATGAAACGGTTGACGCAGAGTGGTACTGTGTCGTACAAAGGGGATCGGTGGGCCCCAGGATACAACCTCTAAAACTGGGTCGAAGTTGGTACGATATAATTAAAAACTATTACTTAAACGTAACACGGAATTACACCGAGCTGACGATGTAGCTGCCCGCATCAGCTCTGACACGTTGAAGGAAGTCACAAGTCAGTCAGTCCAGGTCAAGGGATTTGGGGTTTCCCAGAAGATGGGAGTGAATTGTCTATTATAATCAAACGCAAGGGAATATTCAAGCTAATGGGTCGAGAGGATACTTGTAAAGACTATCACTTTCACTTCACCACAATAATAAACAGTCATTACTAATTTGCTAGCTTCCAATATCGTCAATAAAACTGAGAAAATCAAAAACATTTGCGACTGATCCGCTTGCCATCGTCACTCGACGAAATATAAAAGGATATAAAAGAAAAACTTCTAGGAAAATGTTCTATGGAGGATGCAGCCGTGGCTGTTTCAAAAGGCGGTCGAAGAGACCCCTAAGCTCGAGTGGGCAAAGTGATTTTGTCAGTGGTTCCATCGGAGCAGCGATGTATCGATATGAATGGACGTTATTTAGAATTTCTAAGATTGGTTTTTAAGAACTTTTGCTCTGGATTTCTTGGAGCTTTGCTCTTTTTGAACGTTTGACCCTCTAACATACAAGTTTTCGTAAAATCTACGAACTGAACAACTTCCAAAATTCCACGCAGACGTAGTTGCGGGCACAGCTAGTTTAATAATAAAACACTTTTTTTTATTTATCTTTAATAAGTTAATGCTTGACTACGAAACCACCTGATGGTAAGTGGCGACATAGTCTTTGATGGTAAAACGCACTAACTTATTAAGAGCCTATTCACTCTTGACTTGAAGACATTTACGTTACAATAAAACGGGAATACCGACGCGGGCAACTCATTTTACTTCTTCGCGGTACGAATCATAAAGGACGAAGCGAAACGTGATTTATATTATACGTCAAACCTATACTCAAAAGTATACACATTACAAATATTTAAAAAACGTACATTTACTACCCACATAACAGCTGTTTCGGGAATACTTGTATTAAACATTATCAAAAGGAAAATTTTCATTCAAACGGTTTTCATTTATTGAATTTATGAATACATCGGGGATTTCTGAGAAGAAAATTACCTTTTGTGATTGTCAATCACATTCGATCGGAGTAATATTCGCTTAGTAACATAATATTAAGTTCTTAGATATTGAATATTCGTATTTTGAAAGTAAATAAACGTGTCGGAACAAGAAGACCTTCGAATCAACCATGGGCTACTGCAACTGTTAAACTGTGTAACGCGACGAAGACCTGTGACGAGCGGACTCTGAGATAATATCAAGGAACTCTTCGAGTGTGAAAACTTCATTAAGATATCATTCTTCGGTCAATCCCTCCATACGGCCTCGGACTCTACTCTGTCAGCTGTCACTAAGTATACGTCCAAGCGATATTGATGTTTGCTAACGTCAAGTGCTACACCTTCCACAGATTACAGTTCTCAGTTCCGTCACAAACTAAACTACATTGGCCTTGTCTGTCTCCGGCAAACGCTTCAATAATTCATGCTGTTACACATTTCCTGTGCCTGTAGCATGAAGGTACCTCTTTCACTACTTCAAAAACTATCGACTGATTTTTAATAAAATTGGACATAGAGATAGGTTAAGGTGTGGTGTTCCATAGACTACTCATAACAACCACACGGGCAAATCCGTAGGCGGCCCTAGTAGACAAGACAATTTACATCTAGAAAAAAACTTCAAGAAAGTATATAAAAATGCTTTCATCAACCGGAAATCGAACATCGTCACACTGTCACATTGTCACACTGTCATATTGGCACACTGTCTCGCAGGCAAGACCACTAAACTTCAGACCAATGATATTACAACCAAAAATATGTTAACTTCATACAATTGGGGCTTTAAGTTTTTGATCCGGTTCCGTGATGTCATCTTGTCAATGACGGGCTACGATCACAGTTCTAAATGATTCCTTAACTATGTATGTACTTCACTACGTTATTATAATGTAATGTCAGACCGTTTACAAGCACATAATTTCAATCATACAGACATCGAGTTTTTGCAACGATCTAAGTTATAACAGAATTCAGGACAGTAAATTTGTCCTTCATTAAAAACACGTCAAAAATGCTTCAAACTATTTGACAATAAATCATGACCAATGACACGTGCAATAAATTTGGATGATTTCGTTAGGAGGCGACTTGTTTCGCCTATAAGCGATCAAAAATGTTAAGTTCCAGGGGTCGCGGTCAGTAGGCTGATGGGTGACCGCTAGTAGTAAAAATATCACGAAAGTTTCCGTGCCTCAAAGGGCACGTAAAGCCGTAGTGTTTGAGTATACGTACCGTGGGAATAACCTTGCAATGCGATAACCACCAACCGCAAAATGAGGCACCGTGTGAAACCAGCCGTAGCCACGTATATGGTTTGTAAGTATTGAAAATAAGATCATATTGTACGAAACACACAAGTTCCTTGATGTATGTATAATAACTCCCTAAAGCGAGCTCATTACATGTTCGGCATGCGTCTCAGAAATTTAATATCTTGTTAGATGAAGGAATTCGGAAATTTATTACATGGATGATTCCAAATAAGACAAACTGAGCGAAGTGGTAGGACGAGCCGCGCACTCTGGGTTCCGTATCACCGTGCAAATACACATTGTCATTTCAGCCCATCACGGCCCACTATTGAGCACGGGTCTCTTCTCTGAATGCGAAGGTTAGGCCATAGTCCAGCACGCTGGCCTAGTACGGATTGGCAGATTTCACACACCCTTGAGTTTTGCAAACTTCTCGGCATACAGGTTTCCTCACGATGTTTTCCTTCACCGATAAAGCGAGTGATATTTAAATGCTTATACGCACATAACTCCGAAAAGTTAGACGTGCGCGCCCTGGGATTCGAACCCGGACCCCCGAGTAGGAGGCCTAATTCTTAACCACTAGGCTATCACCGCTAGCTTTGGCACAGTGTGAGATTAAATTTTGAAATAACATATAAGGTACTTTTTACCAACGTACCTATGTACCTCTTCAACGTAGGTACCTATCGCGCAGGCGAAGTCGCGGGCGGAACTAGTTGCAGCATCGTTCTGCAGTATAACACACTTAGAATTTTGTAAAATTCAATTATCCAGTAAGAGCAGATATTTATCACTAGTATAAAATCACTACTAACTACCCGCGCTACGCTTCTGAGAAACTAGTTACCAGAAAAAAGTAGTTATTGCGACATAACTGTAACTGTTAGATGGTTTCGTAGACTTATTTATAGATATTGATGTCCTCTATAAAACTGTAGTAACTTTGCTGCTGTAAATAACTTCCGAAGCGCACGGGATACGAGAATATAATTTTGGTATTTTACACGTTGGGTTATATTATTGCAATTTTTAATACAGACCCCTAACGATTTTGAAAATATTTGCAACCTAACTTCATCAAGGATAATGAAGTATTCTAATGGTGAAAGAATTTTTCAAATGGGCCCAGTAGTCAGCCTATTCGCCTCGAACAAACAAACAATAATTGCACATACATACCATCTGCTCTAAAGCATTCACAGCCTCGGGTTTGTTCTTCAGAATCGTAGAGAATTTAAATGCCCTAAGACTAAAATTAAACTTTATAATTCGCTAGTACGTAGTGGTCTAGAGTGTTGCAGCGTCCGCGTGTAGCGTGTTGTACTCCGGGGGTCCCGGTTCGAAACCCAGGGCGAGCACTTCTGACTTTTCGGAGTTATGTGCGTTTAAATGTCACTCTCTATAACGGTGAAGGAAAATATCGCGAGGAAACCTGCATGCCGGGAAGTGTGCAAAACCCAAAGGTGTGTGAAGTCTGCCAATCCGCACTTGGCCAGCGTGGAGGACTATGGCCTTAACCTCATTCAGAGAAGAAACCCGTGCTTAATAGTGTATCGTGATGGGTTGTGATGATGATCATTTGCCAAAGATAATTCAGATCCGTTCAGGGTTTTTTGTATGAAGGAGTCTACATTCATCTACCCACAATCGATTTTATTTTTGTAGTACGATCTTACAGTATAAAAGATATTATTGTAGGTTATAATTTAATATATCATGGCAAAGCTAGGCAGATCTATTGTTGAATGTTTCATTGTTTCCTAGAATATATTATAGGGAGGTTCTGAAACTCGCAACTCATGTTCTTATAACCTACATTCTGTCGCACCCTGTGTACAATACTTAACAAATTGTCAGGGTATAGCTTTTATTAATATTTAATGCTTTAATAGGCAAGCCAGCAGACAGACCTAATGGTAACTGATGGCCTGCGTGGCTTGCGAAGTTTGAAAGTACTGTGGTTTTTTTGAATTTATAATTTTTTTAGGATTCTTGGATATCTTTGAGGTGGGAAAAAATAATTGAATTCGTCACGATAGCTCTGTTTTTAAGTATGTACATATATTGTTTACATATGTGCACGTGCGAAGATAAGAATTAGAATGTATTTTTTACACAATAAAATATTTTTTGACGATTCAACAAATACACGTAATTGTTCAAGTTTTTAGTTCTGTCGGCACTGTAATATTCTAGGAAAGCCGATGACTTGTAGATAGGAATTGTCTACCGAGACTATAGGCAATACAGCGAGATTGGTTGTGGATTTTAAATTCGTAACCAATTTTTAAGTATCTTACAATTCATGAATATTGTGTATGTTATCTTCTAACTTTCAATAAGTGAGCTCGATGTTCCTGTGATGAAATAAAATGTTTTTACTTTTGACTTTTACTCTCGGAGTGGGTTTTTTTTACTAAATGTTTACGTCCTAATAACTCCGTTAAGTATATGTATGTATGTGTATAAATATAAAAGTACGTTACGAAAATAATTTTCATAACAAAAGAACTTTTACAGAATTAATCATATGAGCAGGATTTTTATAACAATACAGCAATTTAATGAAACAGAATATATAAGATATTTTTAGTAATAGCCCCGAAATATTTTAGGAGTAATTGAGAAAAGCCGACTTGCCTCCCAGAGTAGCTAAACATGGAAAGATACTTCGAAAGGATAATATTATCCTTGTAAAGAACTATGGGATCGATTTAACAAGTTCGGTACATGTTGCCCTACTCAAAGAATTATCTACTCAAGACGATGAGGACATACTTACTGAACGCCGCACGTAAGAGTGTTTTTGTCTTTCTTTATATGATAAGCAGCCAAACAGATGGGTCACTGGATGAACATGATCACAATACACATGGATAAACTAAACTACGTGGAGACAAACCTACCTACCGAGCAGCTGACTTCTGTACACCTTTTATCACACCATGGCCAGCATGGGATTGGTTTGTTTTCTAAGCCGGCCCAATACGGCTCAATGTCCTATGCATAAGCGTTTTTATCTTTAAAAAAACAAAGTCCAATGACTTTAACAAGTAATAGAGTGATACCATCATTATTAACGGAGACAAGTACTATCTTTTAAATAAAACGGAATCATTAAAACCGGGAGTCCATTAATTCGCTTAGGGTGGTAGTATGCTCTAGGCTTCCTCAATAATGGAAAGTGACCCATGTCGTGTAGTGAACCATTATTGTGTTGAAGACACATTTGAGTTTAGAATGTCAACTAGAATCCTCAATTTGAATCTCAATGTATTCCAAATTCAATTGCATCGGAGCCGTAAATTCAAATACTCAATTCAAACTATTGAGTTGAGTTGTTTATAATATAAAAAAAATAATAATTAAAACCTCTCTTTAAATGCTTTACTCAAGTTGATGTGAAGAACAGGAGAAGTAGTAATTTATTATAATTTTAGTACTGAAATTGAAGCTGGTGATTAACAGACACAGCTTGAATATTCCTTGTATTAAATTTGTCTGGGTGTGTTTTCAGTATTTCGACTTTCATAGGCAATTACTGGTATTGTTCATAATTATTTTTTTAGCATATGCCACGTGCATATAGGGCGATGGCCTTGAGAAGAACGGAGAGGCCTCGCTGTTTCTCTCGACATGTTGAAGGCTTTCGATAGGGTCTGGCATGCGAGCCTTTTAGACAAGCTTTCAGGCTACATCCCGTGGCCCTGTAAGCTAGGAGCTTCCTGAGCGAACGGTCTATTCTTGTTGTCGACGGTGGCTGTTGCATATCAATGACCTGCTCATGCTCTTGGATACGTAGATGATAGCATAGTGGTGGAAAGTTATCTGCCAGAAGCTTGGGCCGGTAAGGGTGTGATAGAATCACAAGGAGAGGCCATAGTGACGCGCATGAACCTCACACTTCGGACAGTGTCTGAATAAAGCGATGCCATTAAAACTCAGACATGTCTGTTCATCGCCAAGAGCAGCCAGCTTACCTTGGCTCACACTTAAAAAAATCCAGCTTGAATTTACACCAAGTATACAAATGTTACTAAATTAATAATGTTCGGTTTTTCGCCATTTATACAAGTGTAAATGGAGCCTGCTTGGTTGATTTTTTTATGCAGACTAAGTTAATGCTTGACATTGATCCCACCTGATGGAGAATAGCGAGATGTCTAAGATGTTGAACGCACTAACTTAGTTAATGCCTATTCACTCTTCTTTTGAAGACTCCAACATCATATGTGGGCGGGAACACCGACGGAGGCAAGTTATTCCAATCTTTGGTAGTAGGTATAATAAACGACGAGGAAACCGCATTGTTCAAACAGGCGGAATGTTAACGAACTTTAATTCCATAATTGAATTCCATGTTATATAAGTAAACACCATTTTGTTGACTCGTGTGGTCGTTGCGGCTGCCCTTTGATTAACATTGTTTACGCTGAACCAATATTTACATTTTCATTGTTGCAGGTTAACACTCGACTGAATTAATGCTGTATTTTTCGTGGGCTACTAAGCGAATGTTATTATTGGCTTCCATTCATTGAATGCCCACTACTGAGCACAGGTCTCTCGTCATGGAGGAAGTCTAAAGCATACTCCACGCTGCTACGATGGTTGTGGACGGGTGGGCCACTAATGGGTCGGAAGCTTTTATGTCGACTGCAGGTCTTCGAATGTCTTTCGATAGCAACCAGGACTTACAGCTTTATGTGCCCTCTAAAGCACGGAAACTCTCAGGAAATTTATGCCACTGGCGGTCACTCATCGTCCTACCGACCGCGCTCGCTGTTGCTTTACTTTTTTGATCGCTTTAAATCGAAACGAACCGCTGGGCTATGAACCCTATTTTAAGTGTATTCCATTTCTGTTCTGTACTTATTAATTGAAATAAGGTTGGTGTACCACTGGTGTACGGTTGGTTGATGTACTATAACGAGATACAAATTGAGAATATCCACTAGCTATAAGGCTTACCCACTAACCAATCCATCGAACCGCATTGGAGCAGCCTGGTAGAGTTTTCCTTCTAAGTCAAGAAGAGACCTGTAATGACATGAAAACTATTTATTTCGTATTACGAGCCAATAGCTTATTTGACGAAAGACAAAAATTTATAATTAAAAATCTCTATGTCTATTAAATATAATAGCAAAACATTTTAAGAATAAAATAGAAAAAATTGAGAGGAATGCCTAAAGTCTGCGATAGAAAACTCCTATATTCGGCCTTGGGCTAATATTTTGTTAAAGCCAAATTTCATTTTAGAATGTCAACAAGAATTAGGTGGCAACCCTACCACCACTACTACAACCGTATTATATTATATATGTAGTATTGTACTGTATTTCGGGACTCCATACTACATATATTCTATTCAAAAAATATATAGTAGGTGAAACTACCATAGTTCAGTACGACATATCATTGTTTATATTTCGCAACGCCCACAACGCGCCTCTCATTTGACTGGCGTAATGTGCGTGAAACAAAAAAAATGATTTTTTAGCAAACAAATGACTTACAAATGTTACTATTCTTTATTCTCTCCATAAAATACTATATTTTTTATGTTCTTTTTAAAAAAAATACTATATTCAATCAAAAAAGTTGGCAACCCTAACTAGAATTCTCAAGTTGAATTTCGATACATTCCAATTCAAATGCGTCCGGGCTATAAATTCCAATGTAGCCGAACTACCACTAATCACAATTAACTGAAACTAGTACTACGAGTATTGTATCGCCTCTATTAATACAGACTAATTCGTTCTGGGTTTGATGGGCGTGAGTTTTGGTTACGGGATTTTAGGTTAAACGGTGTATTTGACTTCAGCTAACTGATGGCCCAATACTGAGCACAGGTACCTCGTACTGAGGCTGGCTAGAGCGCGCAGTATGCACCACGCTGGTCCAATGCGTATTAGTTGAGGGGTATGAGGTCAAACTGATAGCTTCTAACGTGGCATAACGATTGCTATCTAACGATAATAACAAGACCAAAACTTTATATGTCCTCCGAAGCAAGGAAGCCTTTTTGAATTTTGTCACTGGCGGTCACCCATCCTCCTAATGACCGCGCCCGCTGTTGCTTAACTTTTCTTATTACTAACGATCGACTGGCCTATGAACGCTTCATAAGAACACTTTAGAATTAGTTGATAGAAATTGGGCTTATAATTATTTATTTTATTTATTTATTTATCTAATGCACTAACAAAATGAACACTATGATATTCACAATAAGAAGATATTTAAATTAAACACCGTGTTCATTTAAAGGTACACATATCAATACTTATAGAATTTAATAATATAATTTAACGGATTCAATGATAGCAAAATAAGATTTTTGGCAAAATCGTAATGTTCAAAAAATATAATGTTGAATTGATAATGAGTTTAAAAAGGAACATGTTATTTAAAAACTTTCTACGGTAAAAAAGTGACTTGAGACGAAAATGACGCCATTGGTCACCATAATTGTTTAAGCTTTTTGCTAGGTGGCGGCTGTAAGTCAAATGCCCCTGGACTCGCTTTTGTATGTTTTCTATGCGCTTGATATGAACTTTGTAGTTAGAATTCCACACTACACTACAATATTCGATACCGGAGCGTACAAGGGCAGACTAAAAAGCAATTTTAGTACTGGGTAGTAATTTTAGTACTTAGTGGCTGGCCCATCGCATGTGGCAACTTATTAAGGTCGACTGGTCTAATGTTTTGCCACAAAAAGTTCAAAGTTCAGCAAATGCGACAAAGGTGTTTTTTTACCGTCTGTAAATCGGTACCTCCTGCCTGATGCGGTATTAGATGGTAAAGCGTACTAATTTAACAAAAGCCTGTTCAGTCCTCACTTGAAGACACTTACATTATAATCGAACGGGGACACAGACGCGGGCAACTTATTCCAGCCCTTCGAGGTATGTATGACGAAGGCAGACGCAAAGCGCGATGTTCGTACTGGTGGAGTGTCGACGATGAAGGGATGGAAACCCGCCGTGCACCGGCACGTTCGATGGAAAGTGGAAGGGGGAATTATATCGTGTAACTCCTGCGCACATTCTCCAAAATGTACCTTGTAGAGTACCGAGAGGTTTGGTTTGAAATAAAACACGAAAAGATTGCCAATTTGGCGATATATATTATAATCATTCACCTCGATTGCACAATATCGAAATTATTACTACAGATTATATGATTATAGGTCAATAATATATTATAGAATTTATTTGTATATTATAATAAATAAGGCTTATCATATTTTTATAAAGTGATAGAGAAAATACTTCAAGTTTGTCTAATCTGTTTTATAGAACGAGCAAAATCTTCCCAGGCTGATATAAATGTATAGAATAATAAATTATTTCAAATGTAACATTCAAATTTGTAATGTAAGGAATTATATTATTTTATGAGTAAAAATATTTTTAATTATCTATATTTTTCTTAATAGTTTTGTATTTGTTATGATAAGATAAAAGTATTTTTGTGCTATAAAATTTTTTTTTTATTAATTGCGCAAGTTTTAATCTCCATTAAAGAAGCTTATAACATTGACGTCTGTGGTAGCGTACCTCCCAAACGGATGAACCGATTTTGATGTAGTTTTTATGCCAATATAACTCAATTTAGAGAGTCCTTAGCTATGACAAAAGCAATCAGTTCAGCTGTTTGATTTTTTCTATTTGATAATGAGGTATTGGTTACTTTTAAAATGGTTAATCTGTATCAGAGGTTAATAACATTTTAATTGTGTTAAATTAATTTCTCATATTCAGTTTAATTAAATACAATTGTTGTTGAAAATATAATTTGTTGTAGTTGTAAAAATAATGGAAACTTACGAAATCAGTGTTTGAGATACACAGTACAAAATAATTATGAATTTATTACTATATTACTACTATATTTTACGTTTGAAAATACAATTTGAGCTTTTTTGCACTAAAAACAATTAATAATTTTTCATTTGTCAAATGTATTTTGCAATGATAATTTTAAGGGTAATACTTAAAATATGTTATTTATTTATTTATTATAAGAATCACTACAGATAGTAAGTGCACGCAGTCATGTGGTGCTCGATAAATACAATAAAATACATTAAAATACAGTACGCGAATATACATATAATGGATCATCATCGAGATATTTATACAACACATTTTAAAAAAAGACCAAAAATATACACGTTTTTTAATGTTCTATAAGTTAGCGATTGATATGATGTGACCTTTAGATCAAGAATATACTATATGTCGCCTCCCATAGAAATTTAACACAAAATACTGTCCTCATGAATATATGTTAATACATCTTTGAATGACCTGAGAAAAAGTTTGCTTGAACACGCTTATCCCAGGAACTACTGCTTCTAATAGAAAAAATGATTTTGTATTGAACTATTGATTAATCAAAGACGTATGTATAAAAGATATTTTTTTGTCTCACAAACGGCTCATTACTCCGTGAAAGCAAGTTAAAATTAGTATGGCAAATCTGTAACCACTAGACTGATTTGGATGAAATTGGGCACAATAGCTGGCTTATACAATAGGATTACTTCTAGAATACTCTTTATCCCGGACCATAGTCTCATTCACGCGGGATCGCAGGTAAAAATTAATCACTCATGTCCCGGATCAGCTAGCAATTAAATAAAAAGTCAATAGTTACGTAAAAACTGAAAATGTGAATACCAATTTGGGCTAATTGTGTCTGATATACGACTGGCAACTTCCTAACACTACCCCAGGCATTACAAGCAGCCATCTCGGCAGAATCACTATAGTTAACGACTCCTGGCGCCAACAAATCCATTAATCAGCGTTATCAAAGGACCCGACCACTTCTTACACAGCCTTTCTATTCTATCTATAAACGTTGGTCGACTATATATTCTAAGGTATATTGGAAGAATTTGTGAATTAGAGAGTTAAACGTCAAAGGTTATTTTGGGTGCTAAGTGGTTTATGGTAGTGAGAAAATGTTTAACAATTACAATGTGTGCATGTTTTGATTTTTTTATCATCAGCAGAGCTAGGCTACTCAAAAATTACTAGACAAAAAATGTGTGGTTTTATTAAACCTGGATGTAGGTGAAACCGTGTTTCAACTTATAGCTGTTAATAAAAAAATATTCAAAAATTGTTCGTCTATTTAAATTATGTGTTATATTTTAACATAATGATCTGAATACAATAACGTAGTACAGCTAGAGTTCAAGAGAAGTTTAGTATTTGTACTGCCATCTGTAGTGAAGTTGCTGAACTACTGCGACATACGACAGACACACCAAAAGAATTTAATCTGGAAAAGTTTCGGGCAAACGTTTCATTATTGAATCCAATTTCGAACTCATGTAACGTGATTAAAATGAAGCTTTTATTTTAATGATAGATAAGTATCTCGATGGTGATACGGTCCTATCACCGTGTGGTCAGCTAGGGTCGTTCAGTTGGTGAGTGGATGCCATTGCTGGACCTGCTCCATGGGACTGGCCAGGGCGGAGTTCCAGTGCTGCAGCGCACGTCCCCGAGTGAACATGTACGAGCCCAGCACGAACTTGCCCAGGAGACGGTCTGAGAACAAAATTACATAAGATTATTCACTAAAAAAAACCAATTAAGTTAACGGTTTGAATTGTATTTTCTAACGGGAGGTTCTGGGTTCAAATCCTGCTCGCACTTCTAATTTTCAGAATTATGTGCGCATGTGATTATTTCTTACTATAGTGAAGGGATATTAGTATGTTAGTATATTTGTTTGTCACGGGTTAAACCTTGCAAGCTTAATAACACCCACTTCCTCTTCCACTACGGAGTGAAAATTTTGCATGAAGTTTTCATCCTGATGACAATGCATTTTTATAATCTGATACGTTCAGGATTGGCTCCAGATAAGAAAACTCCTCAACGGTTAACAATACAGTTATGAAATTTTGTGTGTTCCTTTGTATTATGGATCTTTAATTAAAATATGTTTTAAAAAAAATGGTTCAAATGAAATCTTGTTTCAAATAATATTTTCCCAAATATTAGCCAAAGCGTTGAAAATTTCTTAACATACTTGAATGAAAAAAATATATATTAATATTTCCCACTGCTGGGCTACCTTTGATTCAACGTACTTATTACACCCTGTATACATCTGCTAAAACTCGACGAATACCCAAATAAACTATGAAATAAATAATCCATGTATATTCATTCACACATTCAAATAATTTATCATAAAAAAATATTTGTTTACTATTGACCGGGCAGGCGGCGTGAGTTTCGTTTTACAAATTCAGAGAGCTTATATTTTTCATGACTAAATCTGACGGATTTTGTATGGATGAAAACATTTACACTGCTACTGATATATTCAGTCCTCTAAAGGCACAAGGGAACAAGCCAGAGTTTTCTTGATTTTAGGCCTTACACCATGCAATAAAAGTACTTTTAACCTTTATATAAATACGTGAAGCAAATTTTTTGTACTCATTTCCACGAAGATTACGCAAATAAAAGACTATGCAGCTTGGCACACTTAAATTTTCTATAGCGAAGAAGTGCAGAAAGTTACTGTTACACAATATAAAGATTCATTGAAAATGTCTTAAATTACAAAATAAATATTACGTTACCTACAACGCGTTGACACACACTGACGTGTGCAAATGTCAGTACTGTCAATGACAAGTTATTGATTTTATTGAACGACGTTTGAAATTCAACGGATTTCTTAATATATACGTAGTTTTCGGCAACTTTAGGTAGTTATCCCGGGTAATATTTTCCCCAGAATTAACCATCGATCCAGTAAATTTTTTACCCAAATTATAACTGTATTATTTTACAAACAGAAGCTTACTCATCTACCAGTAATGTATAGCATATTGCCTTCATTTCGCTTTAGAAGAAGAGGTGTTAAGCGGTTTCAGAGCTGCCATACTAATTTTAACCTGTTATTCTGTGGGAGCTAAGACTTTCCTGGGTTAAAACATATTCTAAAACCATTCTCGGGTTTTAAACTACGACTATGTCACATTTCATCGAAATCCGTCCAGTGGTTTTTGCTTGAAGCTTGAAAAGTCAGACAGACATCCAAAAAAAATATTTTGTACTCTACATATATAGATAACAAATTCACAGAAATTACCCCGTCACAATTTTATTATTAGTATAGAAACAGATTATAAACATAAAATTATATATTCTGTCATAATATTTAATTTTCTCCATAACTTTCACTGTAACAATTTTATCTTTAAACGAACAGATATGCAAGTGAATAACACATGTAGGTACCAAGAATTAAAATTAGCAAATGTTTAAGAACTTGGTAAAATGTATTTAAAATACAAGTCTTGGTATATCCCATTTTTATAATTAATATTAAAATAAAAACGCCAATGAATAATAAATTATCCGGAACGATCGTGCGGAGTCTTCACGGTTCTATTCGGTTTTTAATTAAAACCGTGTAAGTATTTATTTTTCCGTTAAAATGTTTAATGGATTACGATTTTCCTCAAATCAATTAACTGTAGGACTATAGAGTTGAATTGTTTGAGTTTTTTCATGAATTTATTTGTTCTAATACTGGTGATTATTTTGCATTTTCGAATTTCTGGGTATAGTTTATATGGTTTTATCGATGTATGACGTGTAATGAGCACGGGTCTCTCCTCACATTGAATAGGTCTTCACCATACTCCACCACGGTGCTCCACTGCGGATTTGTGTAGGGGTTAGGTTCGTCCCCAGTAACGGTCTACGATTACATACTTCAAATATTACGTTTTGACTGACGACATATGGCACAAAAAGAGGAAATATATAGCCTATCTTCATCAGGGATAGTACAGGATGCTAATGCTAAAAGAATTTTTCAAATCGGTCCAGTAATTTCGGAGCTTATTTTCTTTAAACAGACAAGAAATATTTCCTCTGTATAATGTTAGCACACGTAGTGTATACAAAAAACTTATGTGCCCATAATTTTAGATCGGATATTACCTTCTCAGTTGCTCTATTTAAAACTCTATAAAAACATCAAAGCCACTTAGTTCAGCGACAACAAACATGTTGAACAAATGCCAATACTTTCGCAGTTAATCATATTTTATATGCCATTATAGGCGTTATGTCTTTGCATAAACTGTGATAGCGTGACTTCATTCTTGTATATTGGAATGACTACATTTGACGCCTTTGGGATTTGATGTAGCCCGATGCAGTTTAAAAGGTAAAGTTTTGTTCACATGAGTTGGACTTAATGGGTACTTTGGAATTAACCATTGATAACATGAGGCCGAGTATTGGAGAGGGGTCCAGAAAAAAAGCTTAATTATTACAAGGGAGGCTGGGGGATATCACTTGTATTTATTTTCGATATTTGTTGTAATATTGTAAAATAACAGTAAAATTATAACGCTAAAAACAGCACATTTTAAACATTTCTACTAAATATGTACAAAACAAATAAATGTGATATTTGGTGTCGAAAGTTTGTATGTCAAAAGCCAATATGCCTTAATGAGGGGACAACAAGAAAACGACTGGTTCTATAATCTCCAGCTGGATCAAGACGAATGGTTTGGCAAGCCGCCAAAAAGAGAGTTGCTCAAGCAAGAGTGAGCTGGACAGACGAGATTGAAAAAAGTTAATCCTTCCGCGAAGAAGTGACAGAAAACACCAAGCTAACTTCTGTCACCTCTTAAGACACCCTGACCAGTGTAGAAATTAATTCTCCTAGTAATACCAATAGGATTTTAAATATCAACGACCAATAACAAAGCAAAGATTGATACCAGAGAAAGAAATCCAAGTATAACTAAAGATTAATTTTACTAAAGCGAAACAATATAAGATTACCATATAAAATCTACTTAAGAACACAATAATGAATCATCTCATTAAAATCCCGAAACAGCTGACCTAAATTCATCACAAGAGGCCGCAAATAAGCAAAATTTAAAAAGAGCATGTCGTGAATACTAAAGAAATATTTCATTGGAACGTTTGGCCGCGACCCAAATAGAGTTTGCCAAACTAAGACTAAATAATGAGGATATACACTCCAATAGATAGATTCATAAAATAGGTAATTCGTTTGATGAGGAACTACGTAAGCATATTACAATACATCATCATCTCATCCCATCACGACCCACTATTGAGCACGGGTCTCTTCTCTGAATGACAAGGTTAAGGCAGTCCACCACGCTGGCCAAGTGAGGTTTGGCAGACTTCACACACCTTTGAGTTTTGCAAACTCCCCGGCATGCAGGTTTCCTCACGATGTTTTCCTTCAC
>DWJZ01003009.1:0-17989 GCA_018249125.1 Asbolis capucinus
CACTGTAAATATTAGTTGTATATAATTTCTGATGCCATGCAAGGTTTTGATATTTATATCTCCGCAAATATCCATTTAATTGTGCACTTGGATTTTAATCCATCCATGCAATTTACTCCTTTTCATGTATTAATTTTGATTCCTCAAATAATATTGGTATTCCTAAAGACCACTCATTTAAATTGATGTGAAATAGGCTAAAAATTATTTCTTGTTTGAATTAGCATTTATTTTTAAAAAAAGGACATAAGTCTGTTCATTTGTTTGTGCGTTTGTGTACGCCAATCTCAGAAACAGTTGAATCTATTTGGAATTCTCTTTTCACGAAGGAATTGTGATATACTTGGATTAACATTTTGCGTAGTTCTATTTCCATCGGTTCACAAAAAAGATGCCAATTGAAATCTCATCTACGGCCATTAGGTATACCAAAGCAAATCGAGGACAGTTGATTAAAATATGACCAATCTTTATTATTTAAAATTTATAATTGCATACATACATACAGACATGCATACACACATACGCTTGATTAAAATTACGGCAACACTCCTACATTGTTAACTTTTCTGCATTTGTTGTATTACAGATCTTTTTTGGGTGTGAATGTGTAACAGCGCCAATCGCTCATGACTGAATAATGTAAATATAACTTGTTTTATATTAAATAAAATAATTTTGATAATTCTTTCGTATTTTAATTTTAAAAACATGAAACGGTTGATACAATAATACGTACTTATCACAACTTTCATGTTGTATCTAACTTAAACTAAGCTATTATTAAAACAATCCTAATTTACATCTACATCAGACTTAAAGCATGAAATATCAGTTAAAAGTGTTTAACGATAACTAAAAATTACTGTCATGAACTTTTTTTAACAAGTTACTGCAAAAAAGAATTACATCCTTGGAATTAAAACGTTCACTCAAATAATTACTTAAAAATGCCAATCTCGGATTAACATTATCACTTGCTCCGTCAAATTCTGTGTGCTTTTCAAGCATTTTGTCAATAATATCATTTGTAGTATAATTTGAATTTTTCATTTTTAATACAAATGTATCCGTTAGAACACTTAATGGCAAGCTTGTTGCAATATTTTGCTTTGTCGACTCGTCTAGTAGTTTGTGTAAGGGATCACTGTAATCTGATTTCTGTAACAAAATATTTTATATTACAATTAAAAAATTTACTACTGAGAGGCTCAAAGTGCAAGGAGTGCCTCAATAATTTTTTTTTTGTTAAATGGAAATTTTAATGGGTAAATTACGTTTAAATTTACATAAAAACTAGAAATAGCCCTTGCTTCGCTACTGATGAAGAATTATCCAGTGGTTTCACAGTTGGCATTCTAATTTTAAACTATTATCCCACGGGTCGTGTTTTAAACATCGATTACGCAGTTTCATAAAAAAATATCCAGTGGTTTTTGCGTGAAGCTTGAATAGACAGACAGTCAATAAATCCATTACACACAGATATGTACACATTTCTTTAGCGAACAAATCCTCCTTGAATCATTTTTTTCTCAAAAAATATTTGATATACAGAATTGACCCTGTTACAGTTTTATTATTAGTATAGATATAGATATGCAAAACAAACGAGCTTAGCAGTATTAACGACAGTAAGCTGTCTTATACTACACTGCGTATTTAGTATTTATATGTGGGTTCCTCTATAGTTAACACAGGTCACATGTGAGACTGAATTTATCTAAACCTAATGTTTCATTATTTAACTTTAGGGTTTTATTTAAATTTCTTACGTTTGGTAACACGAATCCTACACGTTTAGGTGTTATACCATTTAAAAGAAAGAAATTATATGTAAATCTAGACACGCTACAGAGTACTTACCTCCAACAAACATCTGACAATATCTTCAGTTGATTTACTGCCCAACTCATCCGTTTGAATATCACACTCTACAGTTGACACTTTATCAGTCTGTGTGCTTGCTAGAGACGTTTCTAATTCCACTGTTTGCACTTTCATACTTCCTACAGCTACATTATCTGTTTGCATTTCTACATCTATAACTTTTTCTACTACTGTAGACTCACTAAACGCTGCTTCTGTTATCGGAGTTATTTCATTTGCAATTGTTTTAATGTTATTCGCATATTCTGTTAATACATTTTTAGCAGTTTGCACTTTAGGTGCTTTTATACAAAGTCTGTTTACTTCGACCTCTGTTAGTTTTGCCAAATCACCTACAGTTTCTATGGTGCCAGCAAACTCTTTAACGAGTAAGGGCCTCATTGATGTCGACGATAAATCCCCAGCAATATTATCAATGGGATCTGTACAATTAATAAGTTCCAAACAAATTGGATCAACGTCATTAAGATCACTATTTTTGACAACTTCCACGAAAGGAGTGGGTTCCAAGGAACTCATTTCAGTATCTTCTGTTGAATTGGATGGTGTATCACCTTCACTAAAACTTTCAACTGCTTTTGTTAAAGCAGTGTCCAATTTAAATACAGTATCAAGACGCTTCTGTGATTTAAAATTTCCACCAGCTTCCAATTTTGCTCTCCGAGTCAGTCTCTCTTGTCGTTTGGTAGCGGAATTTTGAGGGGAACGAACAGTTGCTGATTCGATGTATTTCTTCACGCATACGGTTGTAGAAACTGGTGGATCGTGAAAGCTTACTCTCTTTCTCTGTAAAAAAAGTTTGATTTAACAAATATTACATGAATTTTTTGCAGTTTTTAACTAAAACATACTTACTTTATTTGCTGGGGAAACAGTAGAATCATCGACAATATCAGCAAGTTTCCTCTTTAAAATAGGAACAGACAGACTGCTATCTGCAGCTGGTAAACTTCTTTTCATCATCAAAAATTCATTGCTCTCTTCATTTTCTTCTGACAGTTCACAGCTTTCATTTGTTGAATTGTACAATATTCTCAGATTGCGTCTTGCTGATGAATTTATTGGTTGGATTGGGCTGGATTTCTTTGGTTCTTCAGTTTCTACAGATTTTTCTGAATTCATTATATTTTGTATTCTATCCGGATCGGGAATACATAACCCAAGCATTTGTGCAGCCCGACCGGTGGGTCTTACTTGCGGTTTATTCTTTTTTAGGGAAAGTGATCTAGGGCTTACAGTTTTCAAACGAGTTTCTTCTCGAGGCGGAGATTGATCCCTTTTATCAGGTGACACTTTTTCCTCTGTAAAAATTTCTGGTGAATCACATTTTTCAAACGGCTCACCATTACACTGTACTGGAGATGAAAGTTGTATCACCACATAATCACTGCTAGTTTCCAGAGATGGCGATTTCTGTTCCCTAACTGGACTTAAGGTCTTAATTGGAGATATTTCCGAAGTGCTATTGAGGAAATCTTGTTTTCGTTTTTCTTCATCCCTGGGAGATAATTTCAATAGACTTTCGTTTTGCTTTGATTCTTCCTCACATGGCAAAGTTTCTGTTAAAGATATCGTAGTTTCCTCTTGAGTTCGTATTGCCGATGTATCGATATTAGGTAAAGAAAACACTTCATGCTGAAGTTCGCTAGTGTCTAAGCTTTTGGTTTCGTCAGTTGCTGTAATATTTTCGAATTCTTTAGTTGTTATAGTATTTGAATCCATAGGCTGAGTGTCTGCGTCAGCTATGTCCTGTGTGTCCATTTCAATATATGTACCATCCAAATTATTTTTATCTACAGGCGAATCTTCATCGATCGACGTTATAGTGACTATTTTATTGTTACTTATTTTTTGTATTGGTTCTGCATCAGAATTCTCTGTTAAGTCTATTTGAACAAGTTCTGCTGCTGTCTTATTAACAGAAAATTCAGTATCATCATTATTGCAGCTCACGGAGTCATTCATTGTTTTACTATCTGCGATTATACTTTGGTTGTTTGTTTCTTTACGTGATTTTTGGCCAATGTTTTCTAATGTTATAATCGGCAGAAGTTTTGGCGTTTTACAGGATTTAACTGACATTATACTTACAGTAGAATCTTGAGAACTTTCGATGATATCTTGTGATCCATTTTCATCCAGAACAGTAGATATTTGAGAATCAGCAGAAGTATCTATTTCTTTTGATTTATTATCAGTTTCTTTGTTTCTCTTATCAACCTTAGGCGTACTCTTTTGATCTGTTTTAGATTTGTTCAGCTTTTGGGTTAAGCTTTTTCTTCGCGAAATAGTGGCAAAATCTGCTGCTTTGTTTCGAGTAAGTCGTTTTTCTGATTGTGCTTTCAAAAACGGATGACCTTCTACCATGTCGATGGCCAACTCTTTTTCAATACGAGATTTTTTTTTTCCATTTTTTTTACTTGAAATGTTTTGATTTGAATTATCTTCTTTAGAGACATTTTGGTCATTTTTTGTTTGAATCGTATCTACCATAACAAGTATAGAGTTATCAGAAGTAATTTTATTCTTTATGTTAATTTCTAATTCTGTAAGAAGAACATTTGTTTTGCTTTGTTGTTCGTTATCAGCAGTTTCATCTTGGGCTGTCTGTTCGTGATCAATATTCAAGTTATGCTTGTTTTGTGCATCTTTAAGTTCAATAACATCTTTAGCCACATTTAAAGCTGAGAGTGTCAGATCTGATTCGTGAGTTTTGGATACATCGGTATCTGATGTACTCGATTTAATATCCGCATCTTTATAATTCTCTATTATAACATTGCTATTATTTGAATCTTCTAACGAGTCTTGATTTCGTGTTTCACTATTACATAATGAATGACACCTTTTCTTAAGAGCAAATACTTCCATTTCATCAAATTTCTTTGGTTTTCTTTTTAACCGCGATGGTCTTTCAATATTTATTTCGGAAGGTGCTGAATTAGCATCAGAAATTTTAATCCTCATTTCAGCAGGAGTCTTCATTTGTGGAATGACATCATCGGTCAACGATTTTAAATGTTTTTCATTGCTTTCGCCGTCACATTTTTCAGTCAACAATTTAACATTCCTAAAAATGCGGTCTTTCAACGATAATTTAGGCCTTACTCCTTTAATAACTGGAGTTTGGGCATCGTTAATACGGTCATTGGTTAGTTCCAGACTTGAATTGTCTTTTTCATTATTTTCAGTAAGTATATTTTTTAATATTTTCGGCACAACATCTGTGTTAGGTATATTTTTTAGTATCGATGATACTTTTTCACTTGTTGTTTCATTGGATTTACTGTTTGTATTTGTAGTAGTAGTGTCTTGAGAATCAGTTTTCCAAGTAGTTAGTTTAAAGTCGTCTTGCGACTGGGACAAATCCTGATAAAGAGCTGGAATATCCTCACGTTTTCGTTTCAGTTTTTCCTTTTGATTTTCAGTTAACTTTTTAGGATTAAATTTCCAATTTGATTTTACCACAACAAATTCTTCTCCGTCTTCAACAACCGTATTAACAATACTAGTATCCTTTTTCCTGCCCTTTTTAACAATAGGTGTAGTAAATTCGGGCTTATCAATTTGAATTTTATGACTAGGATCTTTGTTCAGATCATTTACTATATTTTTTATGATGCTAACAGATGAATCATTTTTATCCAATTTTATTAAAAACGTTTGTAAAATATCCGTAACAATTATTCTTAGTGTCTTTTGTTGACCAAGGCATTGTGCAAAGTCTAAAAACTCAGATAACACAATTTGATTTAGGGCTGCATAGGCTTCTACTTTTAATACTTCTTGAACAGACTTCAACAACTGTTCGACTCGTGTCAAAAATACTGCATTCTGTAATAACATAAAGACAAAAATGTGATATCACAACTTAAAAGACTTTTCTTTAAACAATCATTACAAAATCATATTTTATACTTACACCTTCGGTAGGTTTCTGGAATGCCGATTGTGATACAGTAAACACGAGTTTAAATATCATTAAGACTTGTTTTGCAATCTCCTGATTTATATCTTTTAAAAGATTATTAAAAAGTTCCAAAAGGACGTCTAATAATTTTGAAAACACAGGTTGTGTGTGATTCAAACTGTGAAATTTGGTGGAAATGTTGTAGATTAGCGACACTTCTTTTTCATATTGTTTTCCTAAAACAATATTTATTTAATAATTTTTATATTTGTACTAAATTTATATTTGCACTATAACTTTGCCTACTTACCAGCACTAATTTTGTTACTCAATAAAATTATTCCCACATTTAAAAGGAATAATGTCGTTTTTGTTTTGTTGGATTTATGATCATTTAATTCTTTTATTATTTCATCATTAATACATGATTTGTCCAGTTTATCATGCACAAATTCAAACAATTTAAACCACATTGATGTTGAGAATTCCACCTGCAACAAAAAAATCAACATATTTTATAATAATCCAATATGAATTAGATGAATATAACAATAATTCATAGCATATAATTAACATACATTACAAAATGAATCCAGATGTTTTAGTGGCCAGTATAACATTGCACATAGCGTTTCTTTTCTAAATTCATGTTTCTTTTCACATATGGATGTTGTCATTGCTGTCCACAATACTATAGATTTATAATTCGATAATGGTCGATTTAAAAAACTATCTATTGTAGAAACTTCCAAACAATGTTTAACAACAAAATCAGCAAATGGTTTAAAATTCTCAACTGCTTTCTGCATATCATTCCTGTAATAAGTAAATATTATCCCATCAAATTCATCAAAAATTACAAATTTGTGATATGTTGTATTAATTTCATAAATCATATTGATGAAGCACTCATAGCTCATCAGCTACGGTTGAAAAGTATTGAAGTGTGTAAGGCAACAATGAGTTGTTAATATAAGGATTGTGTCCATAAGTGGCATATTTCAGTGCTTCTGTACTTTAGAATGCACATAAATTCCTTTGGTCCCAGTTGTTATTGTTAGAGAGCAGTTGCTAATTTAGCCAAAGGCCTTTCGGCAGCCCATATAATTCCGACATTGCATTAGCCACAAAAATCTCCATCTATCTTCAATGGACCAGGTTGGTTATTCTCTAGGCCTCCTCAGTGTGAGAAACCAGCAACCATTGTTGGATTACTGACAAAAACAAAGTAAAAATATAAATTCAAAAATCCACTTACTTATTATATGCCCTATCAAATGACGGATTTAGAAGCATCAATAAAATTGGATTTTCTTGCTTTTCTGTGAGATTAAGAAGTGTTATAATCTCGTCTTCTTTTAACAGAGTAAATATTAAATCATTTAATACAATATCAGCAAACAGCTCATCTTGGATATTCTAAAATACACAATAATCATTTTAGAAATATCTATCAATCCTTACTAATAATGTGCATGCATATGTGAATGTTAGCTTTCATGTCTAAACTGTTTTTGATGAATACTTGTACTGAGATTAATTAGAGCATGGGAAAGTACATAGGTTGCAGAGATAAATCTTAGCATAAAATTACGTCACCATTGATTAAAATACTGAAACTTTGATACACTTGTTATGGAATACATCAACATTTTTTCTAGTCTTTTTAAAATTCCAAACTATATGGTGATAGCATAGGGGATGACAACTGTTCTTCATGTTGCAACTACTATGCCAGTATATAATAGCAATTGTGTAAGTATACAGAACTCAAAGTGCACCAAACCTGTATTAGACTTCCAAGCATTTCCATCAGATCATTCAATAAGTTTCTTTGTAAACTTTCATTGGTGATATCACAAATTAATTTTAAAAATGACATCCAAGCGCACTTGTAAGGTAGTCTTAATTTACTTGCATTATTTGGCACAATTTTTATTGCTGCTTTAATTGAATACACTAAATCTTTTCTACTGGCTTGTAGACATTTATCATTAAAAATTCTTTCTTTTACCACAGGCAAAGACACACAACCGTCACAATTATGATGACCGAGTATGTTCACAAGAGCCTCCACACACAACTCTTTTGATTTATTAGTCAACATCCCTGGTATCTGTGGTTTATTTAAATCGTTTGGCTTCCCAAAACAATAATATAAAAATGGTATCAGTATAACTTCAGCAAAATTACCCAATTTTGAATAATATCTGCATATCAAATGCCACCAAGTATTAATTTTGGCTATAACTGTTTCTTCAACTTTGGCATTGTTAGAATAAAGTGGTATCACGAGAAGTTTCATTCTTTTATGTATGTACACCTCATTTGATTCAGTTGCAAAATTGTCTATCAACGCATTCCAACAGAGGAAAGCTCGACATCTATTTGTTACGTCCAATTTAAATGCCATTTCAACAACAGGCAACATTGAATTGATAGGGCTTCCGGAGCTTCCACTTTTTGTTAAATAATTCTTGAGAATTTTTATAAATACAATCCATATTCTATGCCACACATTGCTCCCTTTTGTTAATAAATTCTTCATAATTGTTGGATAACTGTAACGAAGAACTGCTTATAAAGATTGATTTATACCAAAAGTTATCTTATAAGTATACTTACACTATAAGTCTATTGTCTTACACATATTCAGTGAGTTTGTTGTCACAGACTATACAAATATAGTAAAATATAACTATCATTATAGGAGCAATATTGTATGTTAATGGTTATTACAAAACTAGTATCTGGTTGCCGCTTCACCTGCGTTTTACTTGTGTTGATAAAGAATAGCCTATTTGTCACTCCAGACTATAGTATATCTCTCTTTCATTCAGATCTGTTCAGTAGTATTGCATGGAGTAACAAACATCCATTCATCCCAAGCGACTATTGTGTTTATAATATATATAACTTTCATTTCATAAAAAGAGGAGGTTTTATCTTGATCAGTTGTACACTATTGAAGGTAATACAAACTTACTTCTTAGGTTCGTAAAAACACTGTAGAAAACTCTGGAAATTTGGATTGTCATAGTAATCCACCTGAAGCAAATCATTTGCTACTAATTCCAGTGCTGCCAAAGGAATTTCATTGTCAAAATCAGGTATCTTAACAAAAGACATAACACTTGGTATCAACTTAAGAAACCAATTGTTGATCCCTTTGTTAACAAATTTTAATTTCCTTTCCGGTGTTAACAATTTCAAATACTTCTCAAGTACATGAAAGGCCTGAAAAAGAAAATAAGGGTTATAAAAACAAATTAAGATATTAACAATGGAAAAGAAAGGAGCGAGTGTTTAGAGTAACTCATAATAGTTGCACCCTTAATATTTTCTATACAGCGCATAATTATTATGCGTTACTCTAGAATAATGCCCTTGATGTCCTATTGTCGAAATGATAATAGTGTATCAGTGATATCTACTGATATGATTATTAACTTAACCAAAAACATACTCTACAAAAAGAGTTACACACACACAGTTATCTATCTCATTAATTCTACCCCGCTGGGCATCAAACCAAGCAACCTTAACTTCACGCATAGAGTTACTATTACTTTTAAACCTTTTAAAGACAACATGTTTGGGTAACAAAATGAAACGCAATACCTGTACTTTTAACTCAACAGGAATCCGCTGATGACCATATATATTAAGTACTTCTAATATTTTGTTGTCTGCTTCTAAATTACTGTACACTTCATCAGGATATGCAATGAGTAATTTAAAGTACATTATTTTAATCTTATCAGACTTACAACTGTATATAGAATTATTTATCATAAAAAGTAAATCAAGTATTGAAGGCACTAAATCAGGTTTCATGTTACATTCCACTGCCTGTAAAAGAAAAGAGTAACCAGTCAAATATGTAAAAAAAAAAAGTATTTCATATTTGTTTTCAGTTTAATGTACTTTGATATTATTATTAATTACTTCACAGTAATTTGAGTATGATGAGGGGATAAGTAACACTTACTTCTACTTTCTTCAATACTACTGAAACAATGTTCAGTGTTTCTGTCGCAAATTCCATATCATCCTTTGGGTTCTGAAGACATTTTTTTAAGAGCTTTTCGATAGTTTTAGGATTTATATCATTGGCACAATTTACCAACTTTAATATTGTTTCACGTGTTTTTTTGTCCAAAGGACCTTCCTGTATCTCTAAAATCCGTTCCAGATCTTCAAAAGAGTCTGCCATTTTTGACCGTTCTAAAACAGAATATTAGGATGTTTGTAACGCTAAACACGACACTACCAGGTAATTAAAACAAACAACCACAATTATGCCTTAAATATTTAGACGCTGTAGTAACGCGAAGATACCGAAGATAGTGTTAGTTAATGTATTCAATTCAAACACGACTGCTGAACTAAGATATGATGCATCGGGCTGTAGTATTGAAAAATATTTACATGGCTCTATTTAAAATGGGAATGGCACTAATATGTTTTATTTCATTTCAATATCAACACGCAAATTAAAACAAAACTTGCATCAATTACATTTATGAATTACAAAAATCTTGAAATACAATTTTGACATATATCATTTTTCTGGCGCGAAGATAGCTGAGCCCTATGGCTCACTCTACTCTATAGTAGAGAGTCCACAGAATGAGTAGAGAATAGAAATATTGTCAATGGAATAAAGCAAGTTATTTATCTCCCAGTAACGGAACCGCAGGGCAAGTAGTAATAATCAAAACGATAATTTGCACTGGTATCCACAACCAATCAGTCTGTTTTATTGTTTAACACTGATCACTAACCCTAACTTCACTTCTTATTTTTGAGACAATATATTATAGCCGATAGAGAATGCCACTAGATATTAAGCTTGTCCTTTGTATTACTTAGGTTTAAAGTAAATACATTAAAGGCAAAAAAAAATTAAGCTTATGTAATTTTTACCTCATGACATTTACAGAAAGAAAGAGTCGCCATCTATCAACATGGTCTCAAACTTTCAACAGCACAGCAGCATGTTTCCTTACCTATATGTACTCTGTGCAGCATACCCACTTTCCATATATAGTACTATGCTCAATGATGTCCACTTTTTACCGACCTCATAAAAGGAGGAGGTACCATAGTACTATGGAGGTACTCAGTTTATGTGTATTTTTTTTATATATGTTACCTCAGAACTTTTTACTGAGTGGACTGATTTGAATAATATTTTTTGATCTCTGACATCTGACATGCAGTTTTAATATTTTTGTTTTGCTTTTTTACCAATTAGCTTTTGACTGGGTGGATCGTTTTGCTGATTCGTTTTTTATTTAAAACGTAACATTAGAACAGTATCATGTCATTCAAGCGACATCTGACGAGTGGTTTTTGAGTGATAAGTTTTTATTTTTTTAATGTTGGTTATTATTCGTTAGTTTTATTGGGTTCACCGATTTTGATGATTCTTTTGTTTATTCAAAAGCTAATACTTGTCGGATAATTGATAATTCCATGTAATTTTCAGCGACACCTGACGGTTAGTTCATGAGTTATTTTTAAAAATACTTATTTAATTAGTTGCTACTACATTGACAACGATCGTTTAATTTTTTTTTTAATAATAAGACAATATACATATGTAACGTTAGTGATATTTAATATTTAGGTCATCTTAAATACTAAAATGTACTATGAATATACTGAAACTCAAGACTTGTCACGTTTTCCGACTTAGCGCGATTTATTTATTATGATATCAAATACCATCTTCATCATCATGAATAAACATATTATATAGTATGTAGGTATAAAAAATATATTTGGAAGAAACTATTACTTCTGGGTTCTAAATAAATAATATAAGTATGTAATAAAAACTGAAAACAATGATTTTTGCCTTTTTATATGCTTTTAACTCTTTTATATGTACTAATCTCAGAAACGGCTGAACCGATTTGAAAGCTGTCATTGAAGTTTTATGATAAGCTTGGAAAAACAGAAAAAAATTTGGTCTATTTTGAAACGGTGCTAAATTAGCAAAAGCCCTTTCACTCTTGATTTGAAGACATTTAAATGTAAAATATGGATTTTTTTAACAACAGATCGGCTGTCCCATTTCAAAACCTTTACTGGGTGTACTGATCTGGATCGATCTGAACTGATCCAAGCTTGTAAAATTTGACAAGGGCTTATTTTACAGGAGAGCGCATCATCGTACAAAAACACAGCCTTTTAAAAGTATTAAAATTAAGTAAAAAGGGGCTATTAGTTGTAGAAAGCATAAAATAATGAACACTATTTAATAAAAATAGTGTTGGAAAAAACACCAACATAAAAACCTATTTACTCTAACACGAAGACATCTGCAATATTTATGGCATATGTTCGCGTGTAAACCCCACTACTTCTCACTGTAAGGTGCATCTTCACTAGACGGCAGACCCGCACAAGTCGCAAACAACTCAGTTTGAAATTATTATCAAAGCAGGTGCTCCGTCGTGCGCTCGCGCGTTCGTCACTCCGAACTCCCGTCTGTTTCATCGATCGCCTGTCGAATATTGTCGGTATCGTGATAAGAATAAGAATGAGCATATCCATGTGACGGACATAAATTACAAGACCTTGTGTGGATAGTACGTGCAGACTTGTCGCAATGGTCTCCAAACAGTGACTAGTTTAGTGTTAAAGTCACAGGACTTCTGACTTCTTGTGTTTAATAATGCCAGGACACGCTGGTAGCCCGTACTGGGTGGCAGTGGATTTTGACAGCGATGGCGAAGAAGAACACACTCCCCCCTCGAACAGAGTGTATCTCGATCCGTGGGATAACGAAGCTATCGGGATGATGCAGGAGACTCCAGAATCGAGCCAGGAAGAAAACATGAACTCCTTTGCCGGCGAGCCTGTTAGTGCAAGTTTTTATTATGTTCCTACAAAAAACTATGACTCTGGAGAGGATATAGCAGCGCCGCATGTGAGGAACGTGTTACCACAACCTGCCTCACCTGAATACGCGATTTATAATAGAAAAGTATCAAGAACCAGACCAGAGTATTCAGACCTGGTAATGTACGGCCATGCACCAATGCGTAAGTTATATCATTTTTTAATAATGTAACATCATAACCAGTCGGGTAGTTTTAAGACAAGATTGTAATCTATACCTACTTACATAATAAATTGTAACAGATATGTCTGTACATGTAGAAAATTACGAATGAAAGAAAGAGAAACACAAAAGTAAAAATTCTTGTTAAAAACCTACGTAAATAAATAAATAGAAAAGTAGATATCACATTTTTTTTTATTTTGTATTTGTTTAATTTTTCCGCTTATTTGACATTTATTTGGCAATTAATTGACTTTTTATGGAAAAA
Source organism: Asbolis capucinus (assembly GCA_018249125.1). NCBI lineage: Eukaryota > Metazoa > Arthropoda > Insecta > Lepidoptera > Hesperiidae > Asbolis > Asbolis capucinus. Next base: position 13,147 of record DWJZ01003009.1, read on the forward strand.
ATGAGCTGGCTAGCGAGATGGTGGTAAGTGGTCACAGGCCGTCCCCTTGCACATCGATCAAGATTGATGATTTTGACCAGGAAGTAACTGGCCTTCAGCTACCTACCAATACTCCCATTGATAACTTAATAACAACTATGACACTGAAACTAATACTTAATTATAATCGTATCGTATTGGAATTGGGGAGTTCAAGGTCGTCTAAAATCTGTCCAAATCTTGTAATAAGGATGAAATGGAATAATTGACTTATTTATTTTCATCCCCAAAGGAAATGAACCGAATCAGTTATATTATGTAAGTTGGTCCCTACGCGATACAAATTATTATATATGTAGATTCCAGCGACCTATTTTTAGGGATCAAAATAGATTCAAAATTAGTACTGACAATTAACTAATTAATAAATATCTTTGTATAACTCACACACGGCCCTCTGACCCTAAACTAAGCGTTAGTTTGTACTATGATGTGTTAAGATATTTATTTAATGAAAGTATATAAATCAATGCCACTTTTCGTTGAAATTTTATAACTCAAGAACGGGCTTATCTGTCCAAACCAAATGTTTAGGCTTTGTTCGGATTATTTAGTAGATAGTTTACGTGAAATTTACACAAAATCGGTGGAGGGGTTCTTCATTTATCATATTGTTTGTATTTTTATCGGGATTTTACTGTCAAATTGAAACTTTTTTCAGTCCACGCGGACGAAGTCGCGGGCTGAAGCTAGTATAGTATATATGTATGTATATTAAGGTACATTATTGTTGACAGACCGGTTGGTCTAGTGGTTAGCGAACCTGACTGCTATACCGAAGGTCGTGGGTTCGCTTCCCACCCAGGTCAAACTTTTCAGTGATGAGCAGGAATGTTAGTCCTGTGTGTCTGGATGTAAATATATATATATAAGTATGTATTTAAAGATATATATGTACGTTTATCAGTAGTCTGATCACCATAGTACAAGCTAACGCTTACATTAGGTTCAGATGACCGTGTGTGAGTTTTCGAAAGATATTTATTATTATTATTTATTATTACGAATTTTTTAATGACTAATTAAAATTCATAGCAAATCTATTGGGATGATTGTGTCATAGTTAGTTAATTAATTGTGTGATAGTTAGTTAATTGTAAGTTATAATTACAATGTCTATTACACACGCATATCAATAAAAAAGTGAAAATATTTTAGGAAGGTCACTTGCAAAGTTTTGTTTGTGGGTACTTCTAGCTAACACTTTTTTTATTGGGTTTATAATGTACCTACCTACCATGTATTCGTGAAAACTTACCTACGAAGGAACTTCGTTAAGTTTTAGAGTTCAGTTCGTAACTTAAAAGTTTCGTCGTGACCATCCTTTGCCACCTAGTTTTACTACATTCGGTCATGATTCGACGACGGAAAAAAATAAGGGCGCAACTCCTAACAGTAAAATGTAAGAATTACGCCCTTTTTTCCGTATAAGGAAATACTATGAATACAAATTGTCGGTTAGAATTTTTGGTTTAAGGAATCTATACAAGTGACAGTTGGTGCTGGAAAGTTAGTAACAATGCATAGGGATATTTATTTATTTATTTAAAGATGTCCTGAGTAGTATTTTCCTCTATTTCTTCTCGTCATTGTATTATCTTTCCGGTGGTGGTGAAAAAATTCTTCTTAATTGTATTAAAAGTACCTACATTAATAATTTAATTTAGATTTTGAGGTATATGTTACCTTATATAATATTTTAGACAACAAAGTAGTAGGTACTTATAGTAAAGAAATAGTAGAAAGAGGAGGTACCTCCTCTTCTTTACAGTACTTTTATTATTAGGTATACCAATCATTAAATTCCCATTAATTTTACAGCAGAACGAAGGAGATCAGTGTATATTGAAGATCCAATCTACGCGCCACGCCCGATGCTATATGAACCAATATATCCCATGCCACCTGGCTACCTACCACCACCTCCGAGATCTCGTATGTCACTTCCTCATCACCCGGAGTACATGATGGCTAATCTTGGCTACGGGAAACCCAGACGACACTCCAGGTATTGTTAATTCTGTTTATAGAAGACTAGCGACCGCCCGCGGTTCCACTCGCGTGGTATCAATGTTGTTAGACATTATCTCTTCAGACCATCAAAACAAAAAGTATATCAATTTCTAGTGTTTCTCTGTACCAATACAAATTTTTATCAAAATCGGTTTAGTAGTCTAGGCGTGAAACTGTAACTGGCAGACAAAAGTCACTTCTGCATTTTATTCGCAAGCATTGATTTGTCGTAAATCATAGATAATACATAGTGACTTTAAATGACAAACTTATCTATAAATTAAGGTTATGTTCAGCGAAGTTGTCAATGTGTTTAATTTGTTCTTTGTATTTTAAATAAATTAAATGTTATATATACAACTCTCGTGTCACAATGTTCGTTACCATACCCCTTCGAAACAGCTTGGCTGATTTTTTAGAAATTTTCTCTACATATACAGTAGGTCTGAGAATCGGCTTATCTATTTTTGAAACCCCTAAATGATAAGGGTTGTCCACTTTTAATTTTTTTTATTTTATAATAATGTGTAATTTAAAAATACATACAACCCTAAATTTTCACCCTTCTATCACCAACCCCTGTTTTTGAATAGTAATTTTAGTAATTTAATTATTAATTACCTATAAATAATTTATATGCCAAAACAACGTTTACCGGGCAGCTAGTTTCAATATACTAAGAACAATCCGCGTAACCCCGTGTTGACGTTTTTACACGCATGGATCTTCGCATATGAGTGAAGATCCGAGCTGATTAGTGGGATAGTATAAGGTGCAATGATGATTAGTGGGATAGTATAAGGTGCAATGATGATTAGTGGGATAGTATAAGGTGCAATGATTATTAAAAACATAGTTCTCAAGTAGGGTTTCAAATATTTATGTATTGAAAGTGCGTAACACACGTAACCGATTCTTACGAAAACTGCAACAAAGAGTGCATGTTGTGCTTTGAATATAAAGTACCAATAAGTTAATCGATACGAATAACTTTTATTAATACATTCGATTTCGTAATAATTTTAATAACCATTGCATTATTTACTTAAATTATATCTGATCTTTCTTTATATAATATACCAGTTAAAACTTGTTGATCCGTCTGGATTCTGTTGGTGTCTTTACAGACCACAGTCGCTTCAGGCACTCCTTCCATTCTCTATCTTTCCCCACTAAGAAGTGGGTGAACCAATTATTTTTTTGCCGGCAATGGATTTATGATGAACTACGTTTTGCTAATATTTATCTGCGGCACCCCTATATAGTACCAGTAGTACTTTGTAAAACCTGATGGTTTTTTGTCTACAAAGTCTTCGTAAACGTACTCTTATCGTCACTACATATTTCAACATGTCTTTCGTTTACTGAGATCTACTAAATCGCAGCTTTAGGAAGAAGGTAATTTGCCTTTTTGGTGCATTAATATTCATTTCAAAGCTACCCGAGTTACAAGCTAATATGGAACTCAAAAAGCAAGAATCTGTACTTTAGCTCCAGGGGAAAAACTTGAATGCCGTAGCTAATGATCTTTTCAATTACCTTATGTGGCTGTTAAAATAAGTGTAGACAGATAAATCGCCGGCTTTACGCGTAGTGAGCACCAACAGCAGATATCAAGTGACTTAGGTCCGGTCGCTACTAAAGCAGAGATGTGCGAAGCGAAGAAGAGAGATATTTGTCAGCTATACAGGTGGGGAATCCACAGTTGTATGGAGATGCGTACTGGCTAAATGGAGTTGAAATATGTGCTGGCTAAAGCGGAGATGAATGCCGTTTAGGGTGGATCTGGGCTGCGTGTGGATATTTGGCTTGGGTGGAGCTCTCTTCTTGTCTCATCTCTTCTTTTCTTTTCCATTCTACTGTGTTTCGTTTCAGATGCTTACAATACTAGTGTATACCGACACCCAGCACAAATCTCCGCTTCGATGTTAATTCGATGATATCCTTTGTTTGGAGATAAGTGTGAGTAACGATGTGCTGTCTGTATCTCCCTTCTCGTCTCCGCTTTGGTGGATTCATGCCTTAAGTACTTACAATCGCGACAAAACACGCAAACATTTTCACGCTAATGGGACGATGAATAACACGTCACGCACGGGACCAGCATGTGCGATTTCTAACTTCAGATGTAGATAGTTCATAAAGACCTAGCCTAGTTGGTGGTGACTAGCCGTGAAGCCAGCTTTCCGGGTTTAATGCTCAACAGCTGCTATTTATGTAGCTCTAGTTTCCACCTGCGACTTCAAGCGCATGGTATGTCGGTAATAACGTCCTATGTGTTATTTCAGACGGTAATTTATTTCTACTCATAATTTTTCGCATTTATATCATTAGTAGGATGTGATGTTTGTAGGTGTATAGGGTACCTACTGTTTGTGATGTGTTTGTTTTATGATGACCACGCCACTAGCAGAAATATAGAATCCTAGTGCAAGGGAATGAGTATGCAGACGTTTCTCTCAAATACGCTCTAGAATCAGGGCGAGCAACCTTTTGAATGAAAGGGCCAATTTTCAATTTGATTTTTGTTAAAGGGACATAGATTAGCATTATTCATACTTAATTAAATCTAGTTTACGTTTTAGAGTTACTACGTAAAGTATTTACATATATATTTGCTAAATTTTTGTATCATCATGCTATTTTTATGATGTATTATATTATATTTTGATAGTGTTTGACCTTCTAAATATAAAAAATCTAATTTAAAATGCACAAAGGGCTGCATGTGGCCCGCGGGCCGAGGGGTGCTCAGCCCTGCTCTAGAAAGTCTTTTTTAACACATTAATTT